>JAOTQJ010158418.1:0-28888 GCA_025642045.1 Solanum sejunctum | reverse complement strand
TAAAATTATTAAAAATCTTTTTTTTATACGAAAAATAAAATCAGTGATACATGTCGAAAAGATAGGAGCATTAAAGGATTTTCATTATGATACATTAAAGATTGTAATTTGTATCAATAAAGATTGTAATTTTATATCGTTTAAAGAATTTTTATAATTTTTTAAAAAAATAAACTTGTTTTATAATTATATAAATATATATTGTGTATTTGTGTAATTTTTAGTAATTGCATTCTCTGTGTAACGAAAACACAGTTCAAAATACCCAACCTAGTCCAAAGTTGAACTTTAAAGTTCCAATCCAATTCAAGCTTTATTTTGATTGTAATCTTCAATTTGAAAATTAAATGGTCAAATCCAAATCTAAATTTTCATATTCAACTCTAACTACTCCAAACACCCACCCCAATAACAAAAGATTCTTTTGTTTGTTATTTTTTAAAATTTAAATTTAATTACATATATAAAATAGTTTTTAAGCTTAGTTCTTTAAGTTGAGGGGTGTTTTAAATCTATCAAATAGTTTAGGGACGAAACTAATAATTTGTGTCAAGTTTAATGATGTTTTTAATACTTCTCTTTTATTAATTATATCTATTTAAAAATTAAAAGATTAGCATTTAAATAAAATCGACAAATTAAGCGAAATAATTTAAACATAATAAGAATGTGCCAAACTTAGAAGGCATTTTTGTACCCGCCTAACAACGCAAGCTGATGCTAAATGACCAGTATTACCGTTTGACTTAGTTTAAAAGTTGATCAAACTTATTTTTAAGCTCTTTTTAGCTTATAAAAATGTTCGATATTTTTCAAAATAGCTTAAAAAAAATTAAAATTTACTTAAAATAAGTTAAAAGTTAAATATAGTACCCCCTAATTATTTATTTTTTAGCTTAAAAGTTGTTCTAATTTGACCAAAAAATTACCTTTTAACCATAAATTTTTTTCATATTTTCAAAAATATTTTTAGCTAAAGTAACCCTAATTACTCTCTCCCTTCTCATTATTTCAATTCAAACTACAGCCCAGCACTCTTCTGCTCTTCAAAACCACCACCCAGCAGTGTTCTTCTCGTCGCTGCTCTTATCGCTGCGCCCTCTCTTGACAAAGCTTGGGTTCTCTTCCTCTGTTGCCATCAATATAAGTTTCACCATTTCTTTTATTTTCATTAGTTTTTACTGCAATTGAATATCTCAATCATGTTTCGATTTCGATCATGAAAAAAGAGTCATCTTAAAATTTTTATGTGATCTATCCAAATAATATATTTTATAATTTTTAAATATATTGTGTATATAAAATTTACTTAAATAATAAATTTATATTGATATTGAATTAAAATATAAATTTATTTTATTTTATTTTATTTTTTTGATAAAAAATCTTAAAGTAATCAGTTTTTATAATGTTAACAGCTTGAAGGATATTTCAGATATTTTTAGTTAAAAAATGTTTAACAACACTTATGTGCCAAAACATTAATAACTTTTTTTCAGCTATAACATTTTTATTCAAACACATAACTATTTATTTTTCAAATAAATTTCAGTACTTTAAAAAGTATTTCTATGTTACTTTAAAAAGTGATTGTAAAATACTTTTTAAAAACTATTTTTTCAACTAAGTCAAACGAAGTCCAGGTATGTTTGTATAATGTAGTCTTGAAATTTTGATGGTAATATCTTTTCATATTCCTCGATTAGTTAATTGGATTGCTTTCAACTTTTCATTATTTAACAAAGTACATTGCATTTCTATATTAATTGAAAGTTTGATGTTGATCTGTTACAGTCAAAAGAAAGAAATTATTTAATATTGTAATAGTGAGATCATTTTATCGTTAATGAAAAATCTCGAGTTTGAGCTTTACAATGTGTAATTTGAATTTAATGGGGACTCTTATGTGAATTTGAAATACCGAGTGAAAACCAAAAAAAATTAAAAAAGAATAGGATTCATCTATTTTAACACACAATGATGAATAATTAAGTTGGCATGCTCATGAATATTGACTATTAAAGTAGGATTGTTGAACTTCATTTTATCCCCCTTTTATGTAATTCAAATATTACTATTTAATTAGATATTAGTTTATGTAAATAAGTATTTTAATTACATTTTTAGTATAGCGATAAAATGATAATTCTATTTATAATTTGAAATTTTTAATTTTTAATAATATATGATGATGTATAATTTTCTATGATTATTCAGTTAACAAAGATTGAAGTCATAGTAGTGCCAAATGAATAGGTTTATAAATAGTTCATCCGCTCATTTTTATTTATGTATTGTACTATTTTGAAATATTTATATTTATCCGGTTTATATAAATAATTCATTATGTTATGTCTATTTTACTTCTTTACTATTAAATATTAGTGTTTATTTTTTTTATATTTAGGTAACTTGTATTTAATAGAGGTGATTTCCAAAGGAAAAATTACACGAATTGACAAAGAATCACTAGTAGTTACATAATATGATTATAATTTTGATTACTTAAATATAATGGGTATATTTTAAAAAAAATTTGCCATAGTAAATAGACCCCACCAATCAAGGTTGTATAAAATCAAAACATTACCGAAAAAAAAAAACTCAAAACATCCACCTATACAAATTCATAATCTTTAAATTTTCTCCTTCCTAATTTTCTGAAACGCCTCAAAAATGTGCTTCAAAAATATCTATAATCATAATTTATTTATATCTCAAAATTCATGCATGATATCGAATATCCAACTTCATATTCTTGATGAGGGAGCAAAATTGAGTGGGAGATGGGTATAACCTAGAATTTAGAAGACCCGTACAAAAATAATTTTTTCTAATTTTCCAAAACAGTATTTGTTCGCGCCCAGGCCGTGGATCAGTATTAATTTTGCCTTCGCGTTGGGTCCACGTCGCAGGCCAGACGCCGCCCAGTGTTGATTTTTCCTCAATTTTCCTGTGTCGGCCAAGAGCATTTGGGTCATAGCCCTATGTCCACATATGCGTGAAAACACTCATATTTGGTCATTTTTCAACTCTATATCACTCAAAATCCTTACAAAAACCACTCCAAGACTTAACCAAATATCTCATTCAAATTTCATGGATTTCAAGATTAACTTTGGGACTCAAGGATTCTCTTAAAGCTCTAAATTCTCTTCAAACTCATCTCAAGAAAATTCAAGTTTGAGGTATGTGGGTTTCATCCATTGGGTCCTTTCACCCATGGAGCCCAATCTTCTTTATTATGAAAATTGCATATTTTCAAGTTGTATTACTTATGATCTCTTATTATAAAATATGAGCATGATTTATGTTGGGGATTTTATCAAGTATTGTTGATTACTCATGATATTATATTTTAAGCTTGCACTATGAGTTGATCTTTGTCCATTGAGACTACGCATGTTTTAAGCGATGAAACTATGATCTATTATAAGTTTTGATGATGGATTTCAAGGTACCCTACATGAGGGTTTTACTACATGTTGGTGGGTTGATTTGCATTAGTTTTCGCATCTTATTTAACTCTTTAATTGCATGATTTTTCTAGTATCATGAACCTACCAAGTATTTGATAAAATGTCAAGTAAAGAATTCTCACGTTTTTTATGATCCATTGCATGATTTTGCAAGTCTCGGTTATTGATGAGTTATTGAGTTCTTATGATAAGGTTTATGCTCTTATGACTTGTAAGGCCTACTAGATGGGTTAGGAACCATGTTATTTGTCTTACCCTCTAGTACAAGGCCAATTTCAACATGAAGAGGTTATGAACTATGTTAAATGCCTCACTCTCATGTACGAATCAATACTACTTACTATCTTATACTCACATGAAGGGGTTATGAAATATGTGGTACTCCTCACCCTCGTGCGATTCAATATTATGTATTATCTCATGCTTACATGTAGGGGGTATGACCTATACTATTTTTCCACCCTCATGTACTACCCATTACCTACTAGAAGGGGTTATGACCTATGCTACATCCCTCACCCTTTAGTATAAGGTATTTGGATGATCTAATCATGTCACTTTATTGTGCTAAACAAGTTGTGCAAGTATGCTTATTTTCAAGCATGTTCCATCCTACGCATTGATTACGCATGGAAAAGTGAGCTTATGTTTAGAGATTATGATTAGGCATTTTGTTATTATTGCTTATGATTCTTGTTGCATTACATCCCGCATACTTAGTACATTCAAACGTACTAACGCATACTTTATGCTTACATGATATCACCATGTAGAGATCGGAGCTCCATTTGATCATCATCCTCCTCCACGTAGCTAGTTTGGTTCTTGTGAAGAAATCTAGTTTGTGAATCCTCAATTCCGAGGATGATATCTATTCTCATTCATGCTTTATAGAGACTTGCTCTTATGTTGAATACTTATTAGATGAGGGTGAGCCCGGGAAGTGTCTTCGCCCCTGCTCCATTCTAAGTAGAGGTGTTGTTGGATATTATGTCATGGTTTGTCTATGATTTTGGAGCTTGACTTTTCTTATGCTATTATTATTACGAATGGTTTCTCTTAGTCCCTTTTTCCTTTTTTATTTATTTGACTGTTGTGCTTGCTTAATTTGCTTTTGCAATTAAGGATGTGTACACGATATGTTAAAAGGCTTGTTTAGGTTGTCTTCAGGTTTCTCATTCACAGTGTCATGTCTAGGCCCTATTCTTGGGTCATGACAAACTTGGTATCAGAGCACTAGGTTGTTAATAGTCCTCAAAGTCCAATACACTGCATCAATTAGTCTTATTCATGGTTGTAAAGCGTGCCAAAACTATGAATGGTAGGCTATGAGACATTTTAGGAAATGTTTCACTTCTTCATGGTCTATATTGTGCTCTAGGTGTAAGATAAGGCTCTTTCCCCTAACGTATGCTCTTTTTTCTTCTAGATCATGCTGCTATAAAGACGAAGACCAAGGAGGGCCCATGCACCCAGGGGGAAACTGGCCTACCCGACTCCTAAAGCTCCTCAAGATGGAAGGGCTACCGAAGTTGAGTTCTAAAATATCATTACTATGTTAGCTCATGTTGTGACCAACCAATTGAATGAAGGAGCCCAAGCTTCTCAAGTCTATACTCTGACCTCAAGAGTAAGGGACTTTACTAAGATGAACCCTCCAGAGTTTTATGGGTCTAAGGAGGAGGAAGACCCCCAAGAGTTCATAGATGAGATGTATAAGGTGTTAATCATTATGGAGTAAATTTGGAGAAGAAGGCGAAACTAGCGACCTATCAACTTAAAGGTGTGGCTCAAATTTGCTTTGTTCAATGGAAGATGGAGAGGGAAGACCACGATGCTATTCCTTGGGAGGAGGTCAAGGCCGCCTTCATCAACCGGTTCTTTCCTACTGAGTTTTTTTTAATTAAATTTTCGAGCTTAGTTTTTCATTTTATTGAAAAGCAAAATAAAATTTTAGATGGTCTGTATACAAAATAGGAAATCCCAAGTATCTTATACCTTTAAAATCGGCCCACCCTATTAAGTGGACTCTAGCTATCGTACTAGTCCACTCATCTAATCTTCTCCTAGAAGTTTTCAAAAACTTCCCAATGTTAACCCTGTGGAAATTCCTGTTCATTGTTGTTCTTCTCATCCATGGTCTCCGAACCCACTGCAATATGTTTTCTAGTGTACGTCCAACTTCATTAGGGGTAAGCATCTTTGTCTCCCTTCTATGTATATCCTTCAATTAGTTTATCTTATTATCTTGTATCCTCTATTTATAGTCAGATCTGTTGTCATACCTATTTCCTCTAAGCAGGGTATCAGGCTCACATTCTTCATCTATATTCGGTGAGTAATATTATCTACCTTTGTATTGTTGTTGCCTTGGTATTCTCACCAGCCACTTGGTCCTTTCCTTACAGCTATAGGGATGCTAACAAGGAATCTCCTTCTTAGCATGTCGTGCTGATGAGGCTGTAAAGGTCACTTTTTGGGTCACCTGATTTTGTGAATTTTCATAGCATATTTTTTTATTTTTCACAGTCCATGTTGTGTAACTATTAGCTTGTATTATAAGTAGCGCTGATTGTGAAAACCCACTAAACTGTATAGTTGTGCTACTCATCTCTCCTATATTTCTACAAACCACCATCTTGAATGTTGCCCACAGTATTGCCTTTTGTATGTGAAGCTGTTACTGCATTATTATTTATTTTGTGTGACTCCCTACTCCATTGATTGTTTATCTTTCTTGTTTTAATCCTTAAGGATGGGACTTGACTTTTATCCATGTTGATAAGTTTCCTGCATAGGCTAGGCATATCCAGAAACTGTTGATACTGTATGACCCTATTGCCATCTAAAGCTAGGTTTGCCAATATGTCAATTAGGGATGGCAATGGGGCGAGGCGGGGCAGGGTAGGTATGGTAAGGGTTTTGAGATATGCAGTGTGGGGTAGGTTTAAAGCTATTCGGGGTGGGCGGATGCGGGGCGAGTTGAAGTAGGTATTTTTTTAAACTAATGTGGGGCGGGATGGATTGCGAGTTTAAAAAGCCAAATAGTAATTCGAAGAAATAAAATTTTTCTAATTAGTAAATATTAAAGATATAAACTTTTTATATTAAACATTGACTTTAGTTTTATTTTTTAAAAAATTTAAGCTAGACATGTCTAGTAAATTGTCAATTGTTAAAATGTTAATTAGAAAATTTTAATTAATGATTAAAAAATAATTGTTAAAATGTCAACTAAAAATAGTTAATTAGTTGTTGAGACGTTAATTAGCGAAAAAATTAAATTCAGTTAAAAAAAAAAATTTAAAATTTAAGCGGAGCGAATTTATGCGGGGCTGGTATATGCGAGGCGAGGTAGAGCGAGGCGGGTTGAATTTGAAAAAAATCATCATACGGGTTGGGGAGGGGCGGGTTAAAAAATTTGCGGGTTGAGCTCAACCCGCCCCGCACCCCCTATTGCCATACCTAGTGTCAGCTAGCTCATTAGCCTTCCTATAGGAATGTGCTACTTTGACTATCTTATTTGCCATTATTTTTTGTATTTCCTCTATTTCTGTCTTTACCTTCCATGGGACCTTCCATGCTCTGTAGATCATCTTCTGTAGCACCATGGAGTTAGTCTCCACTGTGATGTTGTCTCTACCAGTATTGCAACAGTATCTCCACCCCTGTAATACAACTCTAGCCTCAGCTTTCATATTAGTCAACTCCCCTAACACCTTTTCTTCTACATACACAAGGTTTTCAAGGTTGTTTCTTATGCAAAATGCATAAGAACTTTGTTCTAGATTCCTACTACATGCACCATTTGTATTGCACTTTAGCCATCCCTCCTGAGGAAAGTTTCAAACCATTGGATTGTAACGACCCCAAAAAATACTAGAAAATGTGCCTGAAAATGTTTGAAATAGTAATTTTCATATATCTTAAAATTCGTGCTTGATACTGAAAATCCAACTTCATATTCTTGTTCAGGGGGCAAAATTGATTAGGAGATGGGTCTAACCCAAATTTTAGAGCAATCGTAGCAAAATCTAAAATTTTAAGTGAACAACAAAAACAGTGTGCCTACGTGCCCCTAGCGCGACGCGGCTTAGGCGCGCCACTGCCTTATTTTATGCCCAGTTATTTTATTTCGGTCCAAGACTTTTGGGCCTTGGACTTAAGTCTTCCCATACATAAAAATACCTATACTTAGCATTATTTCACCCTCATATCATACAAGACATTCTCCAATACTCTCTCAAATACTTAGAAAAATATTTCACATAATTCAAGTGTCCCAAACTCACTTTCGGATCTCAAGAAACTTATTCAGGATTCAATCTCTCATTCAAAACTAATTGAAGCTTATTTATGTCATTTAAGACGATCGTGGGTCCCCTACATCAAGCCAAGTTCAAAAGAATTTCTGTTGGCTAAGTTTTGCACATGTACTGGTAGGAGGGTCAACTTCAAAGGGCCATATATTTTAGCACACAATGAAATGGGTATCCCACAATCTACCAAAGCAAAGCTCTTTGAATTAGATTTCTAACACACTTGGTTTCACCTTATTTTAGACTTTGGCTGAAGAAGTTATACCTATTTTCGTAGAACTTATATGTGCAAGGGTATATAAGGGTTTTTGCCAAATTTCACCCCATTAACGGTATTCCATAAATTTAGCTATTTCTATTGGTATTTTGGGAGTTCCTATGTTATATTAACACCTCCTAAAGACTTAACCCTATTTTAAAAGATCAAATTCACTCCTTCCAATTGGATTACACTCTCAAATCCTCTCAAGAGCCTCCATCAAAATCCCAATACAAATTCAAAGAAACTCAAGAGCAAGCTTTGGATTCTAAGATCCACTTTTAAGCTTCAAGTCTTTCACAAATCACTTTCAAGAAATTCAAAGTCTAAGGTATATGGGCTTTTTATTCATGGGTACCTTTCACCCATGAAGCCCAATTTTCCATTTCTATGAAAATTATATGTTTTCAAGTTATGTTGCTTATGGGTATTATTCATTAGATATTATGATCATATACTATATTGGGATTTTATGAAAGTTCGATTGAAAATACATGATTACTCATTTTTAAGCCTATACCATGAGATGATTTGCCTATTATGATTATGCATGTTTTAAGATATAGAACTATGATCTCTCTTGATATTTGTTGAGGGTTTTCAATGTATTTTCCAAGATGGTATTACTAAGTATTGGTGGTCTATTTTACTTCAAGTTATTTTTGCATGATTTCACTCTTGAATTGCATCATTTTACACTAGCATTACACACTAGCCAAGTATTTGATAAAGTTTCTTTTTAAGGATTCTTTAAGTTTTGATGATCAATTAGTTGAGTTATGATTAAAGTGATTTTATGATGATTATGAGCTTTCTAAAGATGTATTTAAGTCATGAAAATGTTGATGATGTTGTAGGGCCGGATTAAGTCCCTTTTTCTAAGATTGTACCTCTTGTGAGCCTTTGATGTTAATATTAATACAAAGGATAATGTTGACATTGACCCATTCTTATGACTGAAGTTCGGCTCACTATTTGAGGTCAATGATGTTAAGAGCTACTCGTGCCATATCTATATGTTTATTATAAGTTGTTAAAGTATGATTATCTTATATATTCCATGGGATTAGACTTAGCACCGAGTGGACTAGAGGCTAGTCCCCAAGTCCTAGAACTACATGCCACAGTAGGAGAAGGGATTAAAGGTGAGTACCCAAATCTCTAAGAGGCGAGTACCCTAAACAAGAGGGCTTGAGGCGAGTACTCGAGTTTGGGCTTAATGTGAGTACCCGAGTCCAAGAACAAGAGATGAGTACCTGGTTCACACTAGCCTCTTAGTGGATCCACTTAGTCATTAGAAGATTCACCTTGGCAAGTAACTTCCCCCTTTCTTCCGGTGTAAGGATAACATCAAGATTCCAAGTTGTATCTTGCTTGCTCCTATGTTATGTCGGTTGGGATTTCTTCCCATACTTATATATTATGTTTTATATAATATTAATGATTTGTAAATCATGACTTACTTAAGTATTTGTCATACATGTCATATTGTTATTATGTTATCTATTGCTTATAATTATGCATTTTCATTATGATACCTATCTATTGTTGTATTGCATCCCATATGCTTAGTACATTCAAACGTACTAATGTATACTCTATGCCTGCATGATGTTATCATGTAGGAACTGGAGCTCCTATTAATTCTCCTCATTGCTAGACAGATTATTCAAGTTAGTTTTTGGTGAGTCCTCATGTCCGGGAACAATATCTATCTTCTTTTATGCTTATTTTTAGAATATATATTATATATTTTGGAATATTTATTACTATGAGGGTGAGTATGGTTGCTTGTCTTGGCCCCCGCTAAGTTTCATGTCTAGAGGTGTTGCTGGACAAGTTGTGTATTATACTTGAGCTTAACTCATTTATATTATTCAAGTGTTTAACTCTTTTCCTTAGTCCCAATTTTTCTTGTTTATGTTTCTTATGTTGTTTTGTCTTGCTTTCGCGACCAAGGATGTATATATGATATGTTAAGAGGCTTGTTTGGGATTCCTTTGGGTTCTCCATTTGCCGGTCATATTTAGGCCCTAGGCTTGGGTTGTGACAAAGATGGTATTAGGGCACTGAGTCCAACACACCCCGTCGATTAGAGTCTTAGTCAAGGTTGTGTTGTGCACCATAACTATGAGCAATAGGCTATGAGTCATTTTAGGAATTCATGGTGTATGTCATGCTTTAGAAGTGAGATAGATTTTTCCTCTAAAGAATGTTCTTTTCTCTTCTAGTTGATCATGCCGCTTCAAAAAGGGAGGCAAAGGAAGGTAAGTTGAAGGTTTTAATTTTGATAAATTTGGGTTCCATTATTCCCTTTTGGTTGCTAATGGGTTTTGTGTGTGCCCCGAGTTGCTATGTGAACCTTTGGTGTCTACCTTTTTATTGAGTATATTATTGCTAAGAATGTTCATAGGTATTGTTCCATGTTCATATTGCATTAGGTCTTGCCTTGTGATTTGTTGGATTTGGTGTTGTGGATTTGATATTATACTTGGGATAGAATAGTTGCATGCATGATTTGTCTTTATGGATGGTAGGACCCATAGAGTTAGATTCAGACTCCCTAATAAACCCATCTTTGAGTGAGAGATTGTCAAGTGGTAGCAAAAGAGGTAGGTCTATTCTTGTCTTAAGGTTCAATTGATCTATAAGGGTTGCCCCATGTTCTTATTGCATAAGTATTGTCTTGTGATCTTGGTTGAACTTAGTTTGATGGATTGGAGGTCTTTGAGTGGTTTAGATACTTGTACAGCATGCGTCCAAAGAGTGTAGAACCCATATGGTTGTAATATGATTGTTAGGTCAGTCAATCTATTTGGTTGACTACAATGGGTTAGTTATTTCTCTAAGATTGATCCTTGGTTCGGGTTTGTCCCTAAGTAAGGATGAGTGTAGATGATGTCCTTAAGTATATTTTTGGACTAGTAGTGAGTATTTTGAATATTGGTGGATTTGTTTGGTTGACTTATGCACTGGTTGTGTTTATAAGTCTCATGAATAGGGTCTTAAAACCCTACCTTAGCATGATTGTAGTGGCCTCTAGTGAGGGAGTATTGATTTATTTAGAGCTTGTGAATCATTTGGGGGTAGTGTTCTAAGTCTTGGGGGATAAGAGGTTGTTTTCTAAATAAGATTGGTGTGAGTTGAGGATAAGAAGAAGGTTGTTAGAACTCCTTAATGATTATAATATGAGTGTGCATTATTTCCCCATTGAGGATAATGTTATGGTTGATGCTCTAAGTAAGGTGTCTATGAGTAGCCTAGCATATGAGGATAATGGTGGCAAAGAGGAGACTAATGGGGTCCATTGGTTGGTTAGATTGAAAGTTAGGTTGAGAGAAGTTGAGAATGGTAGTATACTATTCTTGGTGGTTCTAATTTTCTTTGGTTGGAGAGGTCTAGTTAAGCAAGGCCTTGGTTCCGTTTTATTAGGGTTGGAAGTTTTGATTGAGGAGATGGTAGAGTGGAGGTTGTCTCCCAAGGGAGAGATGGTGGTTTATGATACTAAGTGGACTAGTTGGCTTTAAGGTTGACTATTGAGTTTTGGATTGTTAGTCCTTATAGAATGTAGAGGGAGGTTGGTAAGGTTGCTTAAGAATTGAAATCACCTATGGATATGGTTATGGTTTATCCAGTTTTTTATGCTTCTAGGTTTAAGGGATGTGGTGGCAACTCTAGTGCTATATAACTCGTGAGATTATAAATGATGTGGAGGATAAGTTGGCCTAAGAGAAGGTCCCGGTGGAGGTATTGGAAGAAAGGGTGGAAAGTTGATCAAAAGGAGGTGGTTCTCGTCAAGGACTATTGGAAGAATCATCAAGTCTAGAGTATCTTTTGGGGGAACCAGAGCGGGCATGAAAAAGCAATATTCGTGCCTCTTTCATTTTATTTAAGCTTATGATAACATGTCAAACTCCTATTTGTAATTTTATGCCTCATATTCCAGCCCCTAAGTCATTTTCATGCATTCATATTTACATTCAGAAGGTTCATGATGATTTTACACTTATATTGAGATTTTAAAAATGGTGTTTTAAAGTGTATTGTTGCGTTTTTGGTGGAGCTGACCTCTTTATAATTACCCTTCTCTTGTACATTTTTTTGACATTCGGGAATGAATATTCCCAAGGGGTGAAATATTATAACGACCCCAAAAAATATCCGAAAATATGCCTTGAAAATGTCCAAAATCATAATTTTCATATATCTCAAATTCTGTGCGTGATATTGAAAAACCAACTTCATATTCCCGTTTAGGGGGTAAAATTGAGCGGAAAATGAGTCTAACATAAATTTTAGAGCAATCATAGCAAAATCTAAAATTTCAAGTGAGCAACAAAAATAGTGTGCTTGCGCACCCCTAGTGCGATGCGGCTGGGGCACGCCACTACCTTATTTTGTGCCTAGTTATTTTATTTTGTTCCAAGGCTTTGGATTCTTGGGTCTAATCCTTTTCATACATGAAAATACGTATACTTAGCCTTATTTCACCCCCATATCATACAAGATATTCTCCAATACTCTCTCAAATACTTAGACAAATATTTCACATAATTCAGTGTCCCAAACTCACTTCTAGGTCTCAAGAAACGCATTCAAGCTTCAATCTCTCATTTAAATCTAATTCAAGCTTTTTTATGTCGTTTAAGACCATCTTGGGTCCCCTACAAAAAGCCAAGTTCAAAAAAAATTTTGTTGGCTAAGTTTTGCACAAGTACAGGTAAGAGGATCAACTTTAAAGGGGCATATCTCTTAGCACACAAGCAACTAGTGGCCCATGACCTACCAAATCAAAGCTCTTTGAATTAGATTTCCAATGCACTTAATTTCACCTTATTAGCCTTTGGTTTAAGAAGTTATGCCCATTTTGGTAGAACTTGTATGTGCAAGGGTATATATGGATTTTTGCCAAATTTCGCCTCATTAATGGCATTTCGTATATATAATCTTTTCTATTAGTATTTTGGGAATTTCAATGCTATCTTAACACCTCTTAAAGACATAAACCTATTCCTAAAGATAAAATTCACTCCTCTCATTTGGAATACACTCTCAAATCCTCTCAAGAGCCTCCATCAAAACCCCAATACAAATTCAAGGAAACTCAAGTGCAAGCTTTGGATTCCAAGACCCACTTTCAAACTTCAAGTCTTTCACAAATCATTTTCAATAAATTCAAGGTCTAAGGTATGTGATTTCATTCATGGGTACCTTTCACCCATAAAGTCCAATTTTTCATTTCTATGAAAATTACGTGTTTCTAAGTTATGTTGCTTATAGGTATTATTCATTAGATATTATGATCGTATACTATATTAGAATTTTATGAAAATTAGGTTGAAAACACATGATTACTCATTTTTAAGCCTATACCAAGAGAATATTTACCTATTAAGATTATGCATGTTTTATGCTATGGAACTATGATCTCTCTTGATATTTGATGAGGGTTTTTAATTTATTTCGCAAGATGGTATTACTAAGTATTGGTGGGATATTTTACTTCAAGTTTTCTTGCATGATTTCACTCTTGAATTGTATGATTTTACACTAGTATTACATACCCGCCAAGTGTTTGATAAAATACCTTTTTAAGGATTCTTTAAGTTTTAGTGATCTATTGGTTGAGTCATGATTCAAGTGACTTTATGATGATTATGATCTTTCTAAAGATGTGTTTAAATTATGAAAATGTCAATGATTTTATAGGGATGGATTAATCCCCTTTTTCTAAGATTATACCTCTTGTGAGCCTTTGATGTTAATGTTAATACAAAGGGTAATGTTAATGATGACCCATTCTTATGATTGAAGTTAGGCTCACCATTTGAGGTCAATGATGTTAAGAGCTATTCGTGCCATGTCTCTATGTTTATTGCAAGTTGTTAAAGTATGATTATCTTATATATTTTGTGGGATTATACTTAGCATCGAATGGACAAAAGGCGAGTCCTAAGTCCTAAAACTACGTGCCACCATAGATGAAGGGATTAGAGGTGAGTCCCCAAATCTCTAAGAGGCGAGTACGCTAAACATGAGGGATTAAGCCGAGTACCCGAGTCCGGGCTTGAGGCGAGTACCCGAGTCCAAGTACTAGAGGTGAGTATCTAGTTCACACTAGGCAGAGTGGATCCACTTAGTCATTAGGAGGTTCATCTTAGCAAGAAACTTCCCCATTTCTTTTGGTGTATGGTTAACATCGAGATTCCAAGTTGTAACTCATTTAGTCTTATGTGGTTAGAGTTTCATCCCACATTTATATATTATATTCTATTTGAGATTAATGATTTGTAAAGCATGACATACTTAAGCATTGGTCATACATGTCATATTGTTATTATGCTATCTATTGCTTAGAATTATGCATTTTGATTATGATGCCTATCTCTTGTTACATTGCATATCATATGCTTAGTACATTCAAACATACTAACGCATACTCTATGCCTACATGATGTTACCATATAGTAACCGTAGCTCCCATTGATTCTCCTCATGGGTAGATGGATTGTTCAAGTTAGCTTTTGGTGAGTCCTCATGTCTGGGACAATATCTATCTCCTTTCATACTTATGTTTAGACTACATCTTGTATATTTTAGAATACTTTTGACCATAAGGGTGAGCCAGGTTGCTTGTCTTGTCCCCCGTTAAGTTCTATGTCTAGAGGTGTTTTTGGATAAGTTATGTATTATGCTTGAGCTTGACTCATTTATATTATTCAAGTATTTAACTCTTTTCCTTAGTCCCAATTTTCCTTATTTATGTATCTTTTATTGTTTTGTCTTGCTTTTACGACCAAGGATGTGTGTATGATATGCTAAGAGGCTTGTTTGGGGTTCCTTCGAGCTCTCCATTCATTGATCACCTCTAGGCCCTAGGCTTTGGTTGTGACAGTGGAAATATAATCTTTGTTTGTAGTTCTGCATTATGTTCAACATACCAGACCAATCCCTTGGACTGTGTATCCGTAGGAACCTATTCCTCACAAGCATATATATTGTCTGCTGACATTTTGCCTTGAGTCTATGAAAACTTACTTCTTTACCATACCTCCTAGTATTTCTCCTCTTCCATAGTTCCCATATTATCACCATTGAGACTATTTTGTATATCACCTCTAGCTTTGGATTAGTCTGCTTCCCTCACCATGTCTGTATGATCTAGTTTAGCTACATTCCCTCAATATATAGACCTGCACAAGAAGCAAAGAATTTCCATAGCTTTTGGGCTATGGAATAGGTTAGAAAAAGATGAGACATAGTCTCCTGTTGATACTCTTCACAACAGTGACATCTTGATACCACACTTATATGCATCCATTGCAAAGTATCATCAGTTGGTATCCTCTTTTCCCAGCACCTCCACATGAAGAAGCTGATTTTGAAAGGCAACCTTTTAATCCACATATAGTCTACCCAATACCTCTTTTGTCCTCTTGCTATTATTAGTTCAAAAGTAGATTTCATGTTAAACTAGCCATCACTACTTTGCATCCACATTGGGCAGTCACAAACTCCTTGCCCTACTGCAGGGGTAGGTATTGTCTATGGCAATATGCTCTACCAACTCCAATGACATCAGATTCTGCATTTTCTCTACATCCTACCCCTCTTCATTAATGAAGTCTTTAACCTCACAATCATATTCTTCTCCACCTTTATCTGTATAGTACATAGCTTCTTGCTATGTCCAATCATCCAACCAAAAATTAGAATTCCCAGCTTGTAATATCTATGATCCTCCTTGAGATTTAGCAATTCTTAGATGATCTTCCTTGCAATATTTATTCCACATATAGTGACTCTAAGTTGAGTTTGAGGAAGTTCTAAAGAACCACCAAAGTTTTACATACATAGCCTTTGAAATATCATGCAATGATTTGAGTCCTAATCCCCCTTTTTCTTTTGGTAGACCGAGATACTCCCATTTACCTAGTGTTTTCCTTTGCCACCCCTTCCCCCCATCTTTACTCCAAGAAAAAGATGCAAAAATCTGATGAATCTAATTAATCATTTTTTGGGAGGGCTCATTACTGCAAGTAAGTAAATGGGCATGGATTGTAACACATACTTAATCAATATATACTTACCCCCAGATGACAAGAATTTATGCTAGCCCCCAATTCTTCTTGCAATCTTTCTCAAAAGTTCCTCAAGATGAGCAGCATTCTTTCAACTATTAAAATAGGGCATCCCAGATATGTAAATTGAAAATTATCCATCTTTATACATGTTAGCTTTCTCACCCGTATACCAATCCTAATAAAAGTATCTTCATGTAGATAGAAAAAGCTTTTGTCTTTATTTATTAGTTGCCCAGAGACTTGTTCATACTGACACAATATAGCCATTACTCTCTTCATTGAATACCTATCACCCGACCCAAAAATGATGGTGTCATCAGCATATGAAAGATGATTTATCTGAGGGCTCCACTTAGGCAAATCATAGCCCACAAATCTACCATCTTGAAATAATTTGTTGAGACTTCTAGTCAATACTTCAGCTGCAATAATAAATAATGTAGAAGATAATGGATCCCCTTGTTTAACCCCCCTACTAGACTGGAAAAATCAATATAACTGCCCATTAACCAGTACAGAATACCAATTATTACTCAAAAGCCTCCATACCAAGTCTATCAAGGTTTCAGAAAATCCAAACTTTCTCAGCACCTTTGTCATAAAAAGCATAAGACCCTATCATAGGCTTTGGACATGTCTAGTTTGACCACCACATTATGAGTTTTATTCCTCTTATTAATGTCCCTTATGATCTCTTTAGTTAGAAGAACATTTTCAGAAATGTTCCTTCCTTTAAAAAACTTGGTTTGATTAGGAAAAATTATAAGTGGAATAACACTGGACATCCTCTCCAATAAAAGCCTGGAGAAGATCTTATTAACAAAGTTACTCAAACTAAGATGTGTGAGATCCCCCATATGATAAACATACTCTTTCTTAGGGATCAAGACCAAATTAGTATGGGTAATAGACCTGGGAAGGGTAAAATCACAAAAAAATGCCTTAACCATCATAGTGACATCTTTCCCAATAATATACCAGCATTGCTGATAAAAAAAAACCCATAGAAACGATCAAGACCACAAGCACTATCACCATTCATCAGAAAAATAATCCTCTTTACCTCATCAATGTCTAGCACCTTGGTGAGCTCCATATTTTGCAGTTCAGTGATTACAGTAGGAATATACTCTAACATTCCATAGTCCGTAGCCACCCCTTCTTCCCTGAAATATTTTTCAAGAAAACCAACAATCTCTGCACCAATGCTTTTTCCCATAGAAATAATATCCCCTTACTTAGTGTGAAGTTCTGAAATATTCAGTTTTTTCCTCCTTCCATTAACATATAAGTGGTAAAACTTCATATTTCTATCCCCTTCTCTAAACCATCTCATTTCAGCCTTTTGCCTCCAAAAATCTTCTTCAAAAAGATATTATCTTCTAAGCTTTGTTGTCACCCTATTTAATTTCTCTAGGCTCTCTGGAGTTAGGAATGTCTCTAGTTGTACTTATTTCATCTGAACTTGTGCTTTCAGATCCACCACCCTTTTAAAGACATCTCCAAAAATCTCCTTACTGTACTGAGCTAGGGCCTTTTAAACTTTCATCGTCTTAGCAGCAAACTCAGTAAAAAGGTCTCCAATAAAGTCAATTAGCCAATTTTCCTTTATCACTTACAAAAACCTATGATGCCTTAACCAAAAATTAAGAAACTTGAAAGGTCTCTGCACATGTTCTTCTTGAGAATTGCATGTCACATGTAGAGGGGCATGATTAGAACCTTGTCTGATCAAATGACGAACTTCACTTGTGGGAAGGATATGTAAAAATTCCTGAGTCACCAGGACTCTGTCTAGTCTTTTGAATATACATTTATCTCTAACCCTCCCATTCCACCAAGTGTAGGAGCTACCTCTAACCTTCAGTTTTATCAATGCATATGCAGCAACATAATTTGTAAAATCCTGAGCCTCAGTATTGGTGAATGGCAGTCCACCTTACTTCTTTTCCTTTACAGAATAATATAAAAATCCCTTCCAACCAACTAGTGATCCTGAATAATGACTCCAATATATTGCAGCTCCTCACATAGTTCTAATCTTTCCACAGCAAGACATCTGGCATAAACTGATGTGATGCTAAAATAATTCTGGTTGCATGAGAATCTAATGGTGACTTGTTGACTAGTGTCACTGGTCCCCTGTTATACCCAGTCCTCCTTCCAAAAAATCCATATCTTTGACGAACTATTACAATATGCATCATGAAACCCAAGCCTCATTTTATATATCTCCATTTCCTCAGTAAGTTGAAAACGCTTCAAGATTGCTATGAAAAAGTATCTATTTCTTCTATTTAAATCTTTTAGCCTCTCAAGTGACTTTTGAGACTTAATAGATCTAATATTCCAAAACAAAATCTTCTCAATTATTGAGATTTATTGTCAGTTCTATCTATATTCCTTGTTTTAACTTGTAAAAGGACTCTAGACTGCCCTTTTATGGCTGTGTTCCTCAGTACCTAGGCCTGTCTAGGTGATAGATCCCCTTCCTTAGCAACTATAGTTACATTTGAATTATAATCTTCATCTTCTGCATGTCCCCTATCTTTTTGCATGTCTAACTGTCTCACTTTGTATATCCTACAAATTCTGTGACTCCTCATACATATCTCCCTTCCACTATCAATCACCTTTTCTTTATCTTCTTAAGGTGCATTATGTACTGATATTTGACTATCAGTATTAGCATCTATGCCTTTGTTAGTGGACCCAATATCTGGCACTTTCTCAATTACTTCCACACTATCTCCCTTGTCTTGTGGACTCGACTTACTTATGTCCTTTGCTACCATCCCATCAGCATCAATATTGATGGGTTAGTCATTATCACCACCTGTTTTGTCTTGTCGAACCACACCTTTCTCTTTATCCTTATTGATCTCCCCCTATCCATTGTTATTTTATTTTCTAAATTTCTTATTTACCCACTACTTAGTATTTGTTGCTTCTTTCAAGACTTCCCCCTATCATTGTTCTTATCATCACCAACATTCTCCTTTAGTGCCTCAAATTGATTGGTTATTTCCTTTCCCTTCTGCTTTTTATTGGCCTTCCAATCCTACATCTGTCTCCCCTTCCCCTTTTGCCACCCATTATTTCCTTTATTCTGTTCATCTTCGTTCTTCAATACCTTCTCAACTTGTTTTTGTCCTCCTTAACCTCCTCTTTCTTATCACCTATTGCCTTATCCTCAGTTTCTGCAGCATCATCCTTGTTCAGTTGATATAGATCCAGGTGCAAAACATAGTATCCTTTTTCATCATGACCCTGAGTTTATATGTTTTACTGTACTTTGCAAGATGATCGTAATCGATGTTTATCCAATTCTCAACAATCTCCCTAGACTTCCCCCTAAATCCCATATTGATCTGCGTAGGAAATTCCTTTAGAAGATCAACCTCCACCTTAACACATGCACAGCTCGGGCATGTTTGATTTTTGGTTGCCATATCTACCTGCAAAAGCTTTCCTACTTCCAATTCAAGAGAAAACATAACCTCTTTGCCAAAAATATTGGGGGAGGGGGGAGCAATGGGAATGAGATTCATGCAATTGCAATTATAGTTTCCTCTCCGATTTGAATAGGAGGTCTCATTTCAAAGTTCTCGTTGTGTATGTCCAGTTTCTCTGAGTAATATAGAAGGTCGTCTTGGACAAAAGTTTCACATAGTCCTCCACACAAGATACCCTTATGAGAATATGTCTAGCACTCAATGCCCCTATGTTACATTCTCCTTGAAGTTCACATTGTTTAGGAATATTCTTATGCAATTCTTGTATGTCTCTCCATCCATATGAGAAGTTATCAATAATTGTGTATTGTAGGTTTTCATTCACAATCATTTGTTCTCCTCTTTTTCCCATATTATTCTAGGCTTTCCATGAAGATATGTTACAGGCTTTGGCTTCACTATGGGAACTAGCAGCTTCAAAATATCAGCATAGTTTAATTTAGTGCTAGTAGGGTTAGGTTATGCGAATTGATCAACCCTAGTGGGGGAGTTGACCAGTTGATGTAGTGGTCATAGCCATCAATAACGGTGGTCGATGGTAGTCAGAAAGCTAGGTTTTGATTCGGTGAAAATCAGAGAAACATTCCCATATATGCAGCTTGATCTTTCCTATTGAGTTGAGAGAGGTCAAAATAATGGAATTTATGAACCTCAAGTAAGGTTCCATCAGTATGAGGGAGTATGTCCTCAAGTTCAACAAACTTTTCAAGTATGTTCCACATTTGGTGGCCGACTCTAGATCAAGAATGAACAAGTTTGTATTGGGAGTGTCTAACTTAGTGAATGAAGAGTGTCGTACCGCTATGCTATTGGGTGATATGGACTTGTCCCAACTCATGCATATGTCGAACAACTCAAGGGGGAGAAGCTTAGAAAGAGGAGGAGTGGGTAGTCCAAGAGGGCTCGGTTTGAGGGTGGTTCCCAAAGTGCTAAGGGTTACCATTTCTAACAAGGTCATGAATTTCAAGGCCAAGGGTCCTCTCGTGCTCCAAATAAGAGATTTGCTAACGATGGTATAGTTAACCTAAGGTTCCAAGGTGGTAATGGTGGGGCGAGTTTTCAAAATTCCCAAAATATGAAAAGCATCATCATGGTAAATGCTTAAAGGATTCAAACATGTGTTATAGGTGTGGGAGAGTAGGCCATAAGCTTATTAATTGCCCTTATGTTGGAAACAAGGGCAAGGATTATCGTCCTCAAGGTCAAGGTTGTCATGTTGATCAAAGGTCTCAACGAGGCTAACAAAGGGGTGCTTTATGACATAATTGGTTCTATGCTCTTCAAGATAGGCAAGGAGGGGATGAGGGGCCCGAAATTGTTACTGGTATGTTAAAGGTTTTGATATTGATATGCATGCTTTGATAGGTTCGGGTGCCACTATTTCCTCATTATTCCTTTGTTGCTAATAATCTTCATGGATGTTTCAAATTATTATGTGAACTTTTTAGGTGTCTACCCCTATTAGTGAGCCTATTGTTGCTATAAAAGTCTATAGGGGTTGTCCCATTTGCATGAAGTCTTATCTTGTGATTTTGTTGAATTTGGAATAGGGGAATTTGAGAACTTCCCTTGGGGTGGATTGGTTTCATGTATATCATGCTTCTATTGATTGTAAAACCCATAGAGTTAGATTTCAATTCCCTAACGAATTTATACTTGAGTGGGAGGTTGTAAAGTGATACTAAAGGGTAGGTTTATTTCTTATCTTAAGGCCCCAAATTAATCTCTAAGGGTTACATTACCATCTCGTAAGGATTAGGGAGGTTAAATCCAAAGTCATTCTTATTGAGTCAATTCTGGCAATAAATGAGTTCTTGATGTCCATCCAGATATTTTGAAATTATGGTAATGTCTTTTGGCTTGATTAATGCACCAACTGTATGTCTAGATCTCAAAAAGAGGGTCTTTAAACCCTACCTTGATATGTTTCTAGTAGTTTTATTGATGGTATCTTGATTTATTCCCAGAGTGAAAGAGAGTATCTGAATCATTTGAAGGTAGTGTTACGAATCTTAAGGGATTAGAAGTTGTTCACTAAATATGAAAAGTGAGGTTGTTAGATAACAAAAGGTGGTTAGAGAAGTACATTGGTTGGCTAGGTCGGGAATTAGGTTGAATGAAGTTGAAAATGGTGGTGTAGTGGTGGTTGATGGTTCCAAATCTTCTTTGATTGAGGAAGTCAAGTTTAAACAAGAATTTCATCCAGCTTTGTTATAATTGGAGGCCTTGGTAAAGAATGGCAAAGTGGGGGGTTTCTCCCAAGGGGGAGATGGTACCCTTAGGTACCAAGGTAGGATGTGTGTGCCTAATGTTGATGACTTGAGGGAGTTGATTTTGAAGGAGGCTCATGATTCATCCTATTCTATTCTTCCCGATTCCATGGAAATGGATAAAGACTATATCTTGGTGAGGTTGGTGTGATGGCTTTGTTAGTATCAAATTTGGTTATGAAGTTCTGGAGGAGATGAGGTTGACAAGAGATAGATTTGAGAAGGCTTAAAGTAGGGAAAAAGTAATATTTTGATATGAGAAGGGGAGAGCTTGACTTTAAGATTGGTGATTGGGTTTACTTAAAGGTCTCACCCATGAAGGGTATGGTCTGGTTTAGAAAGGAAGGTAAATAGAGCCCAAAGTTTGTAAGGGCTTATAGAATTTCTAGGAGATTTGGTAAGGTTGCATATGAATTAGAGTTGTCCATGGCTATGAATATGGTTCATTCGGTCTTCTGTGTGTCTATGTCGATGTTTTGGTGACCCAAGTGCCATAGTGCATATATAGGTTGTGGGCGTTGTGGAGGATAATTTGACCTATGAGAAAGTCCCTGGTTGAGATATTGGATAGACAAGTAAAAGTTGGGACATCAACATCCTTTGGACAAATCAACAAATTGAAAGTGCCACTTGGGAAGCCAAAAGAGAAAATGAGAAAGTGATACCCATACCTCTTTCACTCAATTCAAGCCTAACATAATAAATTAAATTCCATATGATTTCAAGTCTTAAGTTTCATACCTTATTTCATTTTGCATGCATTCATGTTCATGGTAACAAGTTTTTGGTGATTTATGACATTTATGTTGAGATTTTCAAAAATGATGTTTAAATGCATTTGTTGCATTTATATCAGGCTAAAATCTTCATGATTACTTCTCTCATGCATTTTTTCTTTAATATTCGGGGACGAATGTTCCCGAGGGGGAGATATCAAAACTCTCCAAAAATGTGCTTCGAAAATGCCCATGATCGTAATTTTCTTATGTCTCAAAATTCGTGTATGATATCAAAAAGTCTGACTTCAGATTCCAGATCAAGGGAAAAAATTGAGTGGAAGATGGGTATAACTCAGAATTTAGAAGACCCGTTGCATACATCCGACCCCCCTTATCCCGCAATAGGTGAGAGCCTTTGCGGCATTGCGATAATGTTATTGTTGTTGTTGTTTGCAAAATAGTATTTGTCTGTGCCTAGGCCGTGACATGCCTAGAGCGCAAATTAGTATTAATTTTGCCTTCGCATTGGATCTGCATCGCAGACTAGATGCGGACTAGTGTTGATTTTTCCTCAATATTGTTATGTCGGCCAAGGGCATTGAGGTCATACCCTCATGCCCATTTATGCGTGAAAACACTCATGCTTAGCCATTTTTCAACTTTATATCACTCAAAATTCTTACAAAAAACTCTAAAAGACTTTAATCAAATATCTCATTCAAATTTCAAGGATTTTAAGCTTAAATTTAGGACTGAAGGATTCTCTTCAAGCTCTAAGTTCTCTTTAAGCTCATCTCAAGAAAACTCAAGTTTGAGGTATGTGGGTTTCATCCATTAGGTCCTTTCACCCATGGAGCTCAATCTTCCTTTTTATGAAAATTGCATGTTTTCAAGTTGTATTACTTATTGGTATCTCTTATTATGAAATATGAGTATGATTTATATTGGGGGGTTTATCAAGTATTGTTGATTGCTCATGAATATCTATTTTCAGCTTACACTATGAGTTGATCTTTGTTCATTGAGACTATGCACATTTTGAGCTATGAAACTATGATTTATTGTGAGTTTTGATGATGGATTTCAAGGTACCCTATATGAGGATTTTACTATATGTTGGTGGATTGATTAGCATTAAGTTTTCTCATCTTATTTCACTCTTTAATTACACGATTTTGAACTAGTATCATAAACTCACCAAGTGTTTGATAAAATGTTAAGTCAAAAATTCTCAAGTTTTTGACGATCTATTGCATGATTTTGCAAGTCTCGGTTGTTGATGAGTTATTGAGTTCTTATGCTAAGGTTTATGCTCTTATGACTTGTAAGACCTGCTAGATAGAGTTATGAACTATGTTATGTGCCTTACCCTCTAGTACAAGGTCGATTTCTACATAAAAGGGTTATGAACTATGTTAAATGTCTCACTCTCATGTACAAATCAATACTACTTATTATCTTATACTCACATGAAGGGGTTACGAACTATGTGGTATGCCTCATCCTCATATATGATTCAATATTATGTATTATCTCATGCTTACATGTAGGGGCTATGAACTATGCTATTTCTCCGCTCTTATCTACTACCCATTACCTACTTGAAGGGGTTATGACCTATGTTACATCCCTCACCCTCTAGTATAAGGTATTTGGATAATCAAATCATTTTACTTTATTGTGCTAAACAAGTTATGCAAGTACGATTATTCCCAAGCATGTTCCATCCTACGGATTGATTACGCATGGCATAGTGAGCTTATGTTCATTGATTATGATTAAGCATTTTATTTTTATGACTTATGATTCTTGTTGCATTGCATCCGCATACTTAGTACATTCAAATGTATTAACGCATATTTTATGCCTACATGATATCATTATGTAGGGATTGGAGCTCCATTTGATTATCCACCTCCTCCACGTGGCTAGTTTGGTTCTTGTGAAGAAAGCTAGTTCGTGAGTCCTCAATTTCGAGGGCGATTTTGCTCTAATGTTGAATACTTATTAGATGAGGGTGAACCCGAAAAGTGTTTTGGCCCCCACTCCATTTTATATAGAGATGTCATTGGATATTATATCATGGTTTGCCTATGATTTTGGAGCTTGACTCTTCTTATGTATTATTAGTATGAATAGTTTTCCTTAGTCCCTTTTCATTTATTTAACTTTTGTGTTTATTTAATCTTCTTCCGCAACCAATGATGTGTATATGATATATTAAGAGGCTTGTTTGGGTTGTGTTCGGACTTTCCATTCGCCATGTCACATCTAGGTCCTAAGCTCCAGTCGTGACATTTTCTTCCTAAAATCTCTCAAAAAGATTGTGGGGGAATGTCATCTTCATCCTAAGCGAAGATCTCCTTCTTGCTATTTCAGGTACGCCTAAATCGTGGAGAATTTTTTTTTCAAATTTCTTAATTTTGTATAAGTTTCAATTTTACCTCATAGCTTCACAATTTTTCAACTCCAAACTTCATTTTTCACAGCCAAATCAGTTGGTATTTTCAATTAATGGAGGAGTAAAATTTAACAAAGAGGATCACTAGCGATATTGACTTGCATTGGCAAAATATGAATGAATCTTCATCCTTTTCTCTAGGCCTATCTCAAGATTTGAGTGACATTGCAGGGTCAATTGCTAGGTCTCTAGCCACTACTGAATCAGATCAAGATGAACAATCCTAGGTTAGGTCAAAGTATATATACGACTCAAAAAATGCAAAAAAATATTTAAAAAAATAGTATCAAAAGTCATTAAATCGGTTCAGTTAAAGAAGAAAAGCGATGTGAAAGTTGGATCTTCAAAAAAGAGAAAGGCATCTTAAGTAGATAACAACCCTAACATTGTTGATGTTACTTCTGACACAACAGGTCAAACTCAATCATAAGAATCTCTAGTATTTTTTGTTCAATTTTAACTTATACTAGTCATCTTTTATATATAATAATTTGTATAAATTAGATTTTGTTTGTACAGTGTTCATTTTTTGTATATAATAATTTGCATAAATTTATGTGATTGAGCTAGCTGATGCATGTCTCTGTATGTGCCTTTTTTAGAGTTCTATTTGCGCAGTGCCTAATTTCACCTTGTTCTTCATTTTTCATATAAACTGTCAATCTATACCTAGTTGTGTATTAGCTTTCAATTTTTGTGTCTATTTTCAGATTTAGTGTGTAGAAGTGCATGTAGTTGTCTCAAGAGTTCACGCTCTTAATCTTCAACTTTGCAATTGTTCTATAAGAACCATTATTAGTTGAGTATTGACAGTAAATCTAAGATTTGTACATGTTATACTTTTTTATACATTCGATTATATAAAACATTATATATAAATAAAAAATATTTTTTTCAACAGTTCCTCATTAATTCGTATGAGTGTTATACATTTTCTATTTTGTTTACTCTGTGAGGTTGGAAAATATGTCAAATCTTTATCCATTAATTTCAGTATATATAAACAAATTGCATATATTATTTTTTATATATAAATTTCTAGGTGATGTAGTGAAATGACATAACTTCAACTTTTATAACTACTGAATGCAAATATATATATATATATATATATATATATAGTTCCTCTAATAGTTGAGATTTCAATACCTGAAATAAGAAGTATACATTGCTATTTTTTGTCAGCGAGCTCTAGAATGTGAATTTTGGCTATTATGATTGTGAGCAGTTCCTGACACACATTATACATTGCATCCTTTATTTGTCATTTGTGATTTTAATTTCACATAATCACAATTAATACCTTTTCTTTCACTTGAGTGATGCTAGCTTATTAGATTCTTGCTAAAACGAGTACCCAAAGAGCCCCATATATGCAATGTTATACCAACTCAAAAGTAATGGATGACTTGCAAAGTAAGCTCATTGAAAATTAGTTGAAAATTTTTGGTGAAACAACTTGCTTTGGATAGTTGACAACCATGAAAAGATATCATGTACAAGCACAATTGTTCAGGTGCTTCATGATCCATGAGTTGAGGGAGAGTTGTCACGACCTAAAATGAGTTGTGAGTGGCACCCACACTTACCCTCCTAGATGAGCGAACCAACATATAAATCACAATTTATACTAATAATTCACTTATAAAATATGATAATAATCAAAAGGTTAAACTCATAGAGCAGAAAATAACCCAAATTTACTAAGTTTATTATTCAATATTCCCCCAAAATCTGAAAATCATCACATCAAGGACACTAGTCTCAAAATATCAATTCTAAGAATGTCAATACCAAAGTAAATGAATAAAATGGTTTAGCTCCGAAAGCTAAGGATACCATGACATGACTAAAGAGATCCAATGCGATCTAGAGGAATAACTCACCTTGGAACCCGATGTGTTGAAGAATGGCTAGAGCTGAGGGCGAGTCGCAGTTGGTGGAATACTTGTTGCACTCCACAAAACAAAACAAGAAAAATACAATTAGAGATCAGTACAGACAACATGTACTGAGTAGGTATCATCGGCCGACTCAAAATAGAAAACAATATGCATAGAACAATAGCAGGAAATCAACCATAACACTTAACAGGTGGCAACAGCAAGAAACAAGTACACAATCAATTAACGATATCAATAATACACATGAAGACTCAGGCCTTCACATCACACTTCTTTAGGGAGATAGGTTCCTTAACGTTGAGTATATTAAATTATTTTAATATGCTTTCCTTTATTATTATCGTGCCAGAATGTAGCACCTGATCCAAAATATATATAATATATATATGTGTCGGACGTGACACCCGATCTTATAATATAATAATATATATGTGTTAGACGTGATATTCAATCCTGTAATATCGTGTCGAAACGTGATAGTCGATACATAATGTATAATATATATGTGTTGGTCTGTCAGACGTGACACCCGATCCTATAATATAATAATATATATGCGTCGGATGTGACACTCGATCTTATAATATAGTGTCGGAACGTGACACCCGATCCATAATATATAATTCATTATTCTTTATCATTACTCTTAACTTTATTACCAATGTTTCACTAAGCCTTACTTATTCAAGGCATCACTTTGAGAGATCAAGTTCAAGATTATTATGGGTTTCATGGTTTTGGATTGCAGACCAATCACAACGATATATCAGTCAACCAAACCACAACAATTAAGTGCATAGAAAATATTACAGCTTTACTCAATAATTATCAACTGCTATTAAGAGTCTTTTTATTAGATAGAACAAACCATAAGCTACCTCAGCTGAAGAATCAAGGAACCAAAGTCAAGCAAGCTAGTTCACCACTGCTTTCCCTTCTTTCAATACCTCCAAACGCTTTGAATCTATTAAAATATAATATTTATAAATAAACGAGTTCATAGACACTCATATTAGTATATGTCTAACTCAGACTAAAACTCACTTAATTTCACAATCCAGTTCCTAATGTCAAGCCTAAAATTAAACTATAGTTCATCCACATATCATAAATCTAGGAGTATTCATGTAATAAGATATACCTAACATCTACTTGCCTATTTTAATATATCAAAATTTTAATTCATAAGTAATAATTAACAGACCAAAAGCTAACATACAGAATTACTAAACTAGGGATACAATAGGGGAACGAGTTACGACAAACAAAATTACAATACTCTCGCTTTGATTCCATCATTACGTCGTCATTATCATCTCTTACCAACCCTCTTATTTTAATGTACTAAATTGGAATCAGAAAAGTGACATAAACATTGCAACACCCATTATAATAATATCTGTATGTGTATGTTATTCCATAACCAACAACCTGATCAAAACTTAATATTTTAATAGAAACATATCCCCCTAGGTCATCAACCATCCATTACTCCCCACTTTCAACTTATTAAGAAGTCATTACAGGTCGTATACATATATAACCACAACTATACATATGGACCATTCAAATTTAATCAACAATCAAAGAATAAAATTTAAGATTTCTCACCTAAAAATCCAATTCCACTTTTCCTCTTTGTTCTTTGTTCAATGCCACACACGTCCATGGCAAAGCCTCTCTTGCTCTTTATTTTTTTCCTTATTATATATTAAAATTGATGTTAGACCCCGTAATTAATTCAATCGAAGTAAATCGTTCACTTGGAAAAGTTATGATGAACATGGCGTAATTTAAATTAAGTAAGTTCGCGGTGCTTAATTATAATTGGAGTGTATATTTTAAGTTGGAGTCGG
The DNA here is from genome assembly GCA_025642045.1 of Solanum sejunctum. Taxonomy (NCBI): domain Eukaryota; kingdom Viridiplantae; phylum Streptophyta; class Magnoliopsida; order Solanales; family Solanaceae; genus Solanum; species Solanum sejunctum. Next base: position 22 of record JAOTQJ010158418.1, on the reverse strand, counting down.
GAGTCCTCAATTGGATTAAAAT
>JAOTQJ010158408.1:2733-28895 GCA_025642045.1 Solanum sejunctum | reverse complement strand
TGCAAGCATCATGATATATAATATCATAATTAAGCACCTGCACAATAAAATTAAGAACAAGAATCTAAGTTCTTCAATGAAAATCACAAATATGAATAAAGTACACAAAATGTTGTTTCCCAAGTGTCTCACAATGATTCTCACTTTTTCTACTGACTCTCTGTTATTTAGTATGGAAAATAACATGAAAAACCTATTTATGGTGCTTAAAATACAAAGCCAAATCAAAATAGGAGAATTGAGTTGACAGGCACTAGGGGCATCCTTATGGGCCTTATAAAGTTCTATGTCCCGTAATCAGGGTATCGTGAATTCCATGCAAATCTGAGACTGACTTCTATGAGACTTATCTATAGGCTGTATAAAGTTTTATGACTCGGGAGGGGTTTCATCTAATGATTTTTCAATAACCCTCCATTTTCTGATCCTCAGGGTAGGACACCCTGTCTACGACTTGTATAATGTTTTACGGCTCGTCTGCATGTTCGTAGACTTAAATTCACAAAATCTCCCCTTCACTAGATTTTTCTATGAAACTTACTCTATGGCTAGTTCAAATTTCCACGTCCTATAAAGGGTGTCATAGAATAGTAAATACTTTAATTTCTACACACTTAGCCCAAAACTTATGCCAACCCTGTATTCCTACATAACAAACATAAAAATACATCAAACCTACTAACATCGCTTTCAGTACACACAAAATTTCAATATTAAGTATCAAAAATGTTGTATTTTGATAGCACATCAACATCCTTAACTTTAAATTTTTTCTTGTATTCAAGCGACGGACTCAATCTACATAAGTAGTACGGTAACACACAGACCTCAATATAATGGCACACATCATCTCAAACTTAAGCACAAATACCCACAACACTCATAAAAGCATATAAAATAGCTATGAAGCAAACCATTGTAGATCAACACATGCTATAATGCAATTAAGATAAGCAAGGTAATCAACAATAAGCAATAATTACAGAGTCGGTCTAAAATCAATAATGCTATGCAAGTGCCCTCATAGAAAAAAGTCCCATATCACGCTCATAATGATATTTTAAAATTCAATGCTTGTCAGTACACATAATCACTCACTCTTACAAAACAAATTCAGATACCATGTTCAATATCATATGCTTTCCCCTATACTTATGACTATGACCTTCAAGTACTTGGACTAGGATCACTTTAGGACTTTATTGGCTTGTAATATAGTCTTAAGGGACTTTGGTGTAATATTTTTGGAATATATTAACTAAAGGCCTGCCTTGATACTATGTTTTTCTACACTTTTGCCCTACCAACACTATCATTTTTCACTTCATTCTCCCCTTCTCCTATTTTAAGCTTGTTTGGGTGCCTTACTCTCATTTCAAGCTAATTGACTTTTTTTTACATCATTTTCTTTTCATCTCATTGATTAGGCATATACTCATTTTTATTGCACCTAGAACATATTTTCCCAATTTTGCTATGTATCACTAGCTTCCACCTCATTTTGGTTTTTTACCCTCACACCAGCCACTCTCAACTTAGGCCTTTGGAATGATTCGAGGTGTACAATATCAAACCTATGAACCATGGACACTTTTGGTAAACACCCTCAACTTAAGCTTTTTGCCTCAATCAAGGTGAACAATATTCAAGGAAGGACCAGGGCCAATTTTGGGATTTTATATTTAACAAGTCTAGGAAGCTAAGGTTTTTACAAAGAAAAGAGTACATGCAAGGCTCAAATGTTGGGATGAAGGGATACATTACTCATTTGGTTGGTTGTTTAGGCTAAGTGGACTAATGTGAATAATGGCCTAATATCCTCTCCTAACCAATTAACCTGCAGTCTAAGTCAAAGTAAAAGGGCATGTTTCGAATTGAAATACAACATATGAATTTAGCAAAGAAAGCTCACACACACATGACATTAATTACACTATTAACAAAGGTTCAGATCGTGCTTTTGATCATAATTTAACCTTACTTACAAGAATAAACACTGTCAAACAATCAAACATGCATGGTTGCTATTAAGACTAATTGACAAAATTTTTGTGGGTATCATTTTTTAACACAAAAACAAACATATACCTTTGAAATCAGTACTACATGCTAGTACTACAACCTACTCATCCTAAATATGCTGGTTCAATAGAAAGTAAATATTTTAGATAGTTATAGGCCAAGGTTACTTAGACTTCTCTAAGGCCAATAAATACCTACACCCCATCGGAATAGCTGTGCATTGTCCTCAATGTACAAAATAAGATAGTAAACTACAAGGGCCTAAAAGGAATATACATGGTCACCTAAGAACCGATTTCAGGCTGACTATAGCCACCCTCAACTTGCTTGGTGGCCTCGTCAGTAGTAGGAGCATTTTCGGAGGGTCCAACACCCCTCACTCTTTTAAGCTCACAAGCCTGCTATATCTCTTCATCTCTCATTAAGCGTATTTTGGCAAGCTCATACTCCTGCTCCTTTGTCAACCCTGCTTGTAGTCTTACTATATCTGGATAATCAACAAGGGGTTTCTTCTTGAGGGATGTGAGTGATGTATCCTCAGGAGTAAGGAAATCAACCACCATCTCTCTAGGATCGATGGGTGGGAACATAAATGGTGTTACTATCATTTTAGCCTGGAGCCGCTGAATCTCCGTCTGAATTGACATTACATCTATAGGCCATGCTGAGATAAGGATTTATTGTACTCGTTGCTCATATGCATCTATATGGCTATCCATGGGTGTAAGTCTCTCCTAAATAGCGGCCATCGCAAACACCTGTACGCGATCCTTAGCCTCTAAAATGGCTTGGTGGACCCAGGGTCTAATCTGCTATAATAATTGTGTTAGGTGTGACTAAATGCGGGCTTGCCTCTACTCATGGCCTGAATAGAAGCTGCTGACATATAGACCATGCTAGTGGGTGCAGTCGATATAGATGGCACCTAGGATAGAAGTAGTAGTAGTGGGACCCCTCTCCACACCAGCCTTAGTCTATGGGGGCCTCTCAGTAGTAGGAGAAATAGTAGTGGTGGTGGATGGAGGCATAGGCAGTGGCACCACAATAAGCATCTCTGGCATTTGAGAAGGTAGGCATAGTACTCGCTGGAGGGCCACCGAATTATCATCAGCCTTTATCATGCTAATAACTGAGGGCCATTAAACCATTATCAATGAGTTAAAATGATGTAGTATCTCTACCCTTGACTCTATACAAAGCCTATATATCAAGCATGGGAAGGGGATGGATGTGGACCTCTTCATGGCCACTTCATGTATCTGCTTTGCAGTAAACAGGGCCCAGTCAATATCATAGCTAGCCAAGATGCTGAAACCAATACTACATGGTCTGGAGTCAATGTATTATTAAAACGTGTAGGCTAGATCTGTGATCTCACCACAACCCACCAAAATTTACCAATGAAGTGGAGTAAAGCCTTCATGATAGGCTTCGATGGAGTAGCTATCCACTTAGGGTCTGGACCCTCCTCTGCGATCTGGTTGGAAACCCACCTCATAAAATAGGCCCTATGGGCCAAGTTTCTAATCAAGGCCTTATCCCCAATATGCGCAAATCTCCTATGAAACTTTGCTATAGACCTGGGGGCTGGGAACTCAGACCTAAATAGCATTCGGTGGATAGTAGTCTATAAGATATCCACCTATCAATCCCTCAGTTATGTATTTGTCAATCGAAGATAGGGTAATTGGTTTCCCCCCCTTAGGAAGAGAGATAGGAATTATGGTAGTGTATGATGTAAAGAACTATAGAATTATGTCTAGGGAGTACTTGCCTGATGGTCCTGCCAGCCACTAGAGTCCGTATCTGGTGATAGTGTCTTGAAGACCTGAAATATTGTCCAATCCAATAATGATAATGCAGGGCTCCTAAAAAATGGAAGAAGCTAGTCAACCATACTTGTTCTTCTGTAAGCCCTCCTAGTAGATAGCTTGCATACCCTCAATGAGCCACTTGCTAGATAAAACATCCGAAGTTAAGAGTGACGCTTGAGGTTCTACGGAATACTTTATCTCCGAATTGTCACTAAATCTTGACTTGGACTCTCTCTTGAGGGAGTCATCTGAATACAACTGTTATTCGTGTTTTCTACCTTTATATACTAGGGAGAGCAGATCATGATAGCCTGATTTTGGGGCTATCCATCATATCTAGTGGCATCCTGTGTCTATGGTCGCTCAACTTCCAGCTCATGCTGTACACTGAGCACCTCTAGTTATCCGCTGGCCTCAGAGGTGCCCTGATCCTCCAAGGGCTCATCTTGCAGGTGCCGTTGCATGGCCCTAATATCATCTCTCCTAGCTTTTGGGGCCATAGGACCTGACACACACACATTAGCAAACAAGATTAGCCCAACGAGTAAAGAAATCAAAAAACAAAAACATATTTGAACTGAGTGCAAATGGGTGTATGGAGGCTATTTTTTGAGCCATAGTGATAACTACGAGCCGTAAAAGGCCCATATAGAAAGCAAAGTACATTAAGTTTAGCTATTGGAAAAACATCTATAAGACAAGGTATTACTCATAGAATAATCCATGACACATAGACTGAGTCGTAGATGTGTTCCAGTGTTTAATTTCTTAGGTAGGGCCTTACGAGACCTTTCTACATGTTATAGATTAAACTATGAGTCCTAGAAGGTGTCGTCTGATAGGATCCGAAAAACTTCAAGTTTCTAGAATTTCATATAAGGGGAAACTATAGCTCATGGAATATTCCACGTGCTAGAGAAGACCCTTATAATGTGAAGTATCTAGAAATCTGGTTTCCAAGTCTATCAAACGAGTCCCTAAAACACATTTCTAACATTTAAAATCAATAGAAACAATAACAACAACAACAACAACAATAACAACATTACCCCAATGCCTCAAAAGCTCTGGCTCATTGCGAGGTAAGGGGGGGTGGAATGTACGCAGCCTGACCATTATGTTTAAAAACATAGCGCGACATTTAAAATCAATAGCAAAGCAACAAATTATGCAACTTCACATGTTTTCACAATTTCCCAACACCCCACATGCAATGATCACATACGACCCTATTGAATCTCATTTTACATGCATATAAAGCAAATCGACCTCATTTGAATGATTAAACATCAAGGCAGACATATGTAATCACACATACTTTTTTCAAGAAATGTAGTCTATTCAATTCAAATGACATGTGACGACATAGTTTTCACATAAAACGCATAACATATGGCCAACCACGTATTTTTGACATTTAATACTATTTAAGCATCAATAACATATTATTCACAATTAAACCCTAAGCACATACAAGGGTAACCATGGCCTCGAAATGGTTAACATTAGACCACCCTAAACATCTATCAGTTTTGAATAAGTTGTAGAAGCACTTCTTATTGCTTTTTTAGCCCAAAATGGCTAAGATGGTCTTGTACCTGCATATTCTTCAAAAAAATGCCATGTTACCCTATATGCAACCAGTCCAATGTCTAAAAAGTGCAACCAAATTACTAAAATAATTAAACTACCTTCAATTTTAAAATATAAATAAACAAAACTACCATTGTTACATCAAATATCTTGGGTGGCCTCCTAACTAGCGCCTGATTTATTATGGCACGACGTGGACAACTTGATTATACAAACTTCAAAAAGTGCCCAAACATCTATCTTTAAGTCTTTTGGCCTCTTCATCAACTGACAGATATTGAAGACAACTTTTTTGTCATTCAATCGAGATTGAGTTGGCTGGCTTCCATATCCAATAGATAGGAAAAGCCTTTCCAAGAGGATTGGGACTTCAAAGTTGACTTTGCAATCAAGGATCATAATGTCTGCCGGGAATATAAACTTCTCCACTTTGATGAGGATGTCATGAAGTTTCCCCATAGGCTTTTTCACCTTACGGTCAACCATGAACAATCGCATGCTCATCGGAGTAGGGTCTCCCATTCCTAGCTTCTTGAACACCACAAGGGGCATCATATTTATGCTGGCACTGAGATCATACCTGGTGAACTCCACATCTCCGATAGTATAGGGTATGGTGAGTGTGCCATGATCTTCTCGCTTTTGTACCAAAGACTATTTAGCAATCGCACCGCAATGTTAAATCTCTTAAGAGAGCTCCTAGCTTACAATATGCTTCTTTGTGACCAAGTCCTTCATGAACTTTGCATACCCTAAAATCTTCTCCAATGCCTCAATGAGAGGAATATTGATGCATAGTTGTTTCAAAATGGAAAGGAAGTGCTTGAATTTACCTTTCTCTTCCTTATTTTTGATACTTTGAGTAAAGGGAGGAGGAGGTCTAGGAATAGGCTTTAACTTTTGTGGCATCACTATGCTATCACTCACCCCATCCTTGGCATGATCATCTTCAGTCTCTATATCTTTAGCTTAAACTATCTCATCCTCAACCGACATTAGAGAATCAACAGTCTGCTTGGCACCACGAGTACTCACTGCCATACACTGCCCTTCATTCTTTAGATTTTGAACTATATTGCTAGGCAATGTATCTTTCTGCTGCTAGTTGAGTGGAGTTAATATTTGGACAAATTATTGCTCCAGCTACTTAATAGCAATAAAATAAGACTCGATCTTTTGATTAATGTTGGAGATATCAGTTTTTATCCCCCTAAAAGTCTTATCCTATATATCAAACCTTCTTTAACACATAATCAAATATCTCCTCACCTCTAGAGCTACCAATACCCAAATCTTGATTGTGTATGGTGGTACATATGGACCATTCCTATAACAACCAATGTAACACCAATCAATATCTTTATTCTCACCACTGTTTTTGCCATAGTAACCTCCACGATTGTACACTCTGAAGGTGCCATTTCGGTTATAGTTCCAACTTGGTTTCCTTGACCTTGGCATTCATAGTCCTGATTGGACCATGGGCATTGGCCTAAAACACCCCCATCCGATTAGTGATGAAGCAAGTGTCCTCCTTATAGTAAGGCTCCTCATAAATGGATGCTCGGGAAGATTGATTAGCAACTGCATTCACAAATTCTTGGTTATGCTTCATCAACAACTCTGTATTGGTACTAATTTGAGCAAGCTCTTGCATCATCTCCTCATTTATATTCGCTTGCACTGAACTAGTATTGATAGCGCACAAGCTCTTTGTTGATGACTTGTTCCTTGTTCTTTATACACTATTTGTCTTTACCACCTTTTCTAATTTCACAACAACCCTTGAAGATGGTTGATCTAGAAATGAGCCACCCATGAATGTATCAACACATGCTTGGCTATTCTCATCCAAGGCTCAATAGATAATGTCCACTAAGGCATCATCAATGATCTTATGGTCAGGGATACTTCTCAGACCATTTTTGAACCTTTCCCACATTGTACCGATCGAGTCACTAGGAAGTTGCTTGATGTTGTTGATTTGATCTTTCAACTTCAGCTTTTTCTATTCCAGGAAAAACCTCTCTAAAAAGGCCTTCTATATTTTAGCCAAACTGGTGATCGATCCTTATGGAGATTGGATAGCCATATCATTGCCTGTTATAGATAAAGAGAACACGCAACGCCTAAGAACATCCATAGACATTTTGATTTCTGATTATACTCTTATAATAAACAAAACATTGTGTGGATGGCTATGTAGATCCTCTAATGGTAGGACTAGAAAAAACCTACATTTCTACAACATCTAAAGTAACCCACTCAAAACAATGAACTTTGTGTCATCTGGAAGTAGAACTAACACAATAGCTCCAGTGACATCCAGAACTATAGGGTTAAGCCAATATTGATTCCATGTATAAGCTTCGGTATTAAGATTCTATGGTTATGGATCAATATCGTCAAGCAGAGGTATTTTATTATCATTCTCATTCTGGTTCAGGGCTACATTCACTAAGTTGTATGCAGTGTTGTTCATGTTTTGCTAGGCATTTCTTCTCAACATTTTATGGATCTCTGGGTCAAACAAAGTTAAGGGAAAGCCTCGACTTCAAGTGTTGTGCATACACTATACCTCTATACTAAAAAAAATGTAAAATGATGAAAATAAAGGTTAACTCCCAAACTACCAAATTACATAAGTCTAGTCGTATTCTCTAGTAATGACACCAAAATCTTGATGTTGCCTAAGCTATATCTTTTTTTTGAAGGTTAAAGCAGTCGCTGTCAAGATATATAATCTAACCAAGGTTTCGGTCAAATGTTAGTTGTGGATATTGCTACTCATATTTAGTGCAGATGCAAGAATCATGATATTGAATTGCATAATTAAGAACATACATAATAACATTAAGAACAAGAAATCCAAGCTCTTCAATGGAAATCACAAGTATGAATTAAGAATAAAAAATATTATTTCCCTAGTGTCATAATGTTTCACTTTTTCTACTGACTCTATACTATTTCGTATGAAAAATAACAAAAAACTATTTATAGTATTTAAATACAAAGCCAAATCAAAATAAGAGAACCGGATTGGTAAGCACTATGGGCATCTATATGGGCCGTATTATGTTCTACGACCAGTAATTGGGGCTTCGTGGATTCTATATGCAAATTTTGGGTTGACTTTTATGAGTCCTATCTATAGGCCTATGAAGTTTTATGGCCTGTGGAGGGTTTCGTCTAATGACTATTCAACAACTCCTCACTTACTGATCCTTAGGGTAAGACACCTTGTTTATGACTCGTATAATATTTTATGGCCCGTCTGCATGTTTGTAGACTCAACTGCATAAAATCTCCCCTTCACTAGATTTTTCTACAAAATCTACTCTACGGCTCGTGGAAATTCCATGGCCTGTAAAAGGTGTCGTAGAATAACAAATACTTTAATTTTTGCACACTTAATGTAATCCTGCAAAATAAACATAAAAACACATCAAATCTGCTAACATTGCTTTGAGAAAAGACAAAATTACATATTTTAATCATCAAAAAGTACAGTATTTTGACAACACATCAGTAAGTCATTTCCAGTAACCAAAGTCACTGTACCCTATTTCCTTTGAAGGCCTTTTATGGCCCATAGGTGAGCCTTTGTAGGTCCCCCCTATGTATATATTTGTAAACTTTTTGTTTTTCTTTTCAATGATCATAGGACTTATGGCTAGTTGTATTGTGTTGATTTCAGGTACGATGGCTCCTAACCAAAGAAGAGTGAAATTTAAGCCTTGCAGAACCAATTAAACGACGAGCCTTTGGAGATCCCGACTACTCCTAAGGATAATGGATCTTTAGAGGTACTTAATGTTTATCTAGATAAGGGCATTAAGCATTGCATACCACGACAGCGGCTAGATAGACAGCACTGCCCTAGACTCGACCTATAGTTATTTGACCTCTGTATTTTGAAGGAAAGATACGTAATAGAGCAGCTCCGCACAGATGTTTGACTCTAAAGAGGGTTCTCAAGAAGACACAAGTGATGGAGATGACTCTTATTATGGAGATGAGTCTAGGTCTAAGTCTACTAAGTCTACCGCAGTACCATCAATATATTTATCCCTGATGGATGCATTGATGAGATGCTGGTGTGTCCGGTATATTTAGGGTATATGTCATGGGGATATCCAATATGGCAAGAGGGGTCGACAAGCCCAAACTATATTCAAGGAGTCGTGGATCATGATAAGAAGGCTTGATAAAGCCCTTATGCCCTGAGAAATCATACCCTCGTATCATTATTGTGGTTAGAAGCCCTATCGAGGAAGTACTCACCAATATTTGTTCGAGAGTTCTATTCTTCATACGCTACTACTATTATGAAGTCAACCTTGAAATGGATGAGATTCCTTGCACATCCCCTTATCACTCAGATAATGGTGAAAGGAGTCTTAGTTGATAATCCGAGGCCACCATCAGCTGACTTTAATTAGGTCCCAGGTATGAGGCCCTTATGACCATAATTAAGTATGACTACTATTTCAGGTAGACTAGGGACCGGGGCATGATAAATAATATGGCCTAAAATACTATCATGATGCGATGGATCGCCGACCTTATACCTGAGTAGGGATAGGACCCTAACAGGATATTTACTTTATCGGTGATCGTGAAGGAATTACTCAACTTCCTAGATGTTTTGGTGTGCTATAGTTCATTTGCATATCCTGCCAACTCAGGCTAATAATACTTTTACTCCAGACCTGTTTTTTTTGATGTTTGTATTATTGCTAGCGATGATATTGATTGGGCTTGATTGGTAGCTGAGGAGATACATAAGATATCCCTTTCTTATGTTTGATCGATCAACTATGTATGTGGTGGGGGTAGAGATTATACACACTGTGGACACCATAATCGGGGTTCAGAGGACCCTGGATGCTAGCCTGATAAAGGCTGTTGAAAATTCTATGGCCCTCCAATGAGCACTATAACCACCCATTCGTCTACCAGAGATATTCACCGCTCCACCACAGTTTGAGCCTACTTTATCTTATACTACTTTTGCTATAGAGACTGAGAGGCTTCCACAAATAAATGCTGAGAGAGACATCGGGCCCACTACTACTACTTCAGCACCGTAGGTAGTGCCAATAGAGCCTTCTTGCATTATATATATATATATTTGCAACATCAATTCGAACTATGGCGCGATAGCAGTCTTGCACTGAGTCCCAATTTACTTAGTTTTTATAGCAAATTAGGCCTTGGATTTGCCATGCCATTTCAGAGCCATTCTTGAGGAGAGACTCATACTTGTACATGGTTGCAGTAATGCTTTTGAGAAGCGAGTGGATAGAGCCTCAGTTTAGCCCAACCTACTGACTTGAAAGCTCTTCAGGAAGAGATCCAGCAGCTCCTTACCTTGATAAGAGCAGCAGCATCATCACCGTTCATGCTACATATGCCAGCCATTACTAAGGAGGCAGTTGTTAACTTTTTTGCTCATGAGAGGACAATACTCTACACCCCTGAAAAGAAGTTGACGTTGAAAGATCATATCAACAACTTTGCCTAGTTTCCTGGTGGTTGGGTCACTACTACGTGGGAGAGATTTACAAAGTGTTTAAGGAATGTTCTAGACCATAGGATTTTTGTTGATTCCTTGGTGGAGTCTTCTATCGAGCACTTAATAATAATTGCGAAGTGATGGCCGACACAATCACTGATGGCTTTATCTTAGATTTACCATTTTTGATTGTAGCTGAATGATTGGGAAAGGTTGCAAAGATAAAATGTGCATGGGGATCAAAATACAAGTCAATAACAAAAGCTATTTCTCAGTTAGTACAAATTTAGAGTAGGTTAAGATAAATAAGGAGATGATGCAAATGTTGGCTTGAATAAAGTACTAAGTGGGGTTATCAATGAAGTAGTGTCAGGAATGCATAAATCCAGTCAACCACCAACCTGCGCAAGCACCCATATATGAGGAGCCTTACTATGAGAAAGACACTTTCTTTGTAATTGGTCAGATAGGGTGTTTCAGACCAATGCCTAAGGGTCTATCAATACAATTGGCGCCAAGGTCAAAGGAATCAAGGTAAGAACTTCAATAGAGAAGGTGCTTTTAGAGATAACAACTGAGATGGCTACTACGATAAAAAAAATTGGCCAGGACAGAGATGGTGATTGGGGATGCAGAGATGGTTACAGGAAAGGTCCATACGTGCCACTGCACAATAGTGATTCTAAGGTTTGTAGACAAGGATTGAGGAGATGATCTAAAGATTGTTGAAGAAGTCTGATGCTAAAGATGAGATCTTGAAGGGGATGAAATATGACATCTTAAGCATTAATCAAAAGATTGAGTCTCATTTTGTGGCTATCAAGTAGCTGGAGCAATAGTTTGGCTAGATGTCTACTTAGTTAAACCATCATTAGGAAGGTACATTTCCAAGAAACATAGTGCAGACTCCAAAGAATGATGCGCAGTGCATGGCAGTGATGACGTGGGTTGGCAAACAAACAATTGACCCAACGATGCCAATAGATAATGATGAGGTTCACGAGGAGATGGTAGAAAGAAAAGACATAGAGATTGGGGATCCTAACACCAAGGATAGGGTAAGTGATAAGGTAGAGACACCAAAGAAATTGAAATACATACCTATACCTCCACCTCCTTTCCCTTAAAGACTCAAAAAGAAGGAGGAGGAAGGTAAGTTTCTGCACTTCACCTCTATGTTAAAGCAACTAACTATCGATATTCCTCTCATTGAGGCATTGGAGAAAATGCTCGAGTATGCAAAATTCATGAAGGACCTAGAGATAGAAAAGAGGACTATGAGCCAAGAGCTTTTGTAGGAGCTTCTGCATTGCAATGGTATTCCAACAAGGTCATTGGTGTAGAAAAAAGCAGATTTCAGGGCATTCACCATACCCTACATCAATGGAGATAAGGACATTGCAAAGGCATAATGTGATTTAGGTGCTAACATTAATTTAATACCTCTTGCAGTGTTCAAAAAGTTAGGCTTGGGAGCCCCTACTCCAATATAAGAACGAACCTAATTCTTACTTAGTGGATCAAGGGTATAATGAATATGATAAGGGATAGTTAACAAGATTTGATGTGATTCCTCTCATCTTATCAATTTAACCAAATCAAGGGGTGGTTGCACTGGAACAAAAGGTAAGGGTTAGTAATGCAACACTACTGGGATGGATCAAATCACGTAGTAAAATTTTCCTGTCACATGGATCAAAGTGTTAAGTAAACCTAACTTACTAGTTCTATATGCTACATACTAGAAAAGATTATATCTATATGGCTATGTTGAGTTAGGAATCCATAGGGAACTTCTTTCATTGATTTCACAACACCTGCTCTTGGTAACTTGCTTCTATTTTAGGTTTACTTATTACATTTACAAACCCCCTCCTTCTGGGAGATAAATAGGTTAATTCATCTGAATGCTCATAATTGATCCAACTATAGACTATATTCTCTATGGGTTCGACCCTAATCTTAGTTAGCTATTATATTTTGACAACTAATATTTATAACTTTATGAGTGATATAGTTTGGGCTACATCAGGATCCTATTCCAAATGAAAAATCAAAGCAACATGTATTCCACTATCATGTTGGAACTCAACACTCCTATGAATTAGACATTCTAAAGTCTCCCTTTATTCCCATCTCTGCAAACTACCAAGCATGTGAATCCCACCTTTGTCCTATGGATACCTTAAGAGTTTGAAACCTAAGGGCTAATGGTTAAGAATGCTCCACCAAGGAGAGCGAAAGAAAATAGTGGAACTGAATAACCTCTATAACTAGAAATAATACAAAAACAATTAAGTGATGAAAGAGTTGTTAATGCTCTTTGGAAATAAAACACAGAAGCCACCATATTGGAGAAGCTCAAAGTTCGAGGAACCCTTTTCCATTATACTGTTGACCAACTGCCAAACATATGACTATGTGTATACTTAACCTAAGGAATAAGAAGGGCATAATCGCCCCTATCTAGACCCGAACCCAGTTAAGGAATTGTCTAACCCTACCCAATTGGAGAAAGGGAACGTCTTATAGATACATCCACCTCAACACTCATGTTTGATGAATCTTATCACATAGAACAAGAGAGGAGCTAACATTTCAAGCTTCTAATATCACTGCAACCTCATTGTCAAAACTTACTAACCTTCTATGATTAACAGTTTGAGCTTCAGGTGTTACTATGATCTCATGGTCAAGACTTAACTTTTATGATAGTGTTGCTAGAAACTAAGATGATTGAAGACAAACATCTTACTGAGGAATTGAAGTTCCATTCCTAGATTTAGTCAGTCGTAGATAAAGCTTCTAAGGGAATTGTGCTTCAATTAGATGACATCTTGGTCACTCCTCATGGCTTCCATACTCTAGTTAAGGCACTTCCTAATCCCAAACCTTTACTTTTCTGAACTCTTGGTGAGCCACGAATTTTCCTTTAAGACATTCTCATGCATGTCATATTGAGCCTATATTTTATTGGATATGATTATGCATCTTGTTATAAAGCTTATTATCTAATTGTTGCATTGCATCCCTAGTACATTACAAGTATTACCGCATACTTTTTACCCACATGATCTAACCATATATGGTCTAGAACTTGCATTTATGAAGATTGTTATTGCGGTAAGTCCTCTATTTCGGGGATAATATCCGATATCTATCTTGCTTATGTTGAGACTTCATTTCATTTTTTATATACTTTGAAGGTGAGCTTAGAACTTGTCTTGGTCCCCGTACTATTCATGTTTAAGAGGTGATGTTCGATACTTATGCTATGTACCTATGATGGTATTTTGAGCTTTTATGGAGACATATTCTTTAGATCCTCTCCCCTATGTGATGCTATATAATGTTGTAAATGTTGATGGAAAGTTATGAAAGTCTAAAGTCCTTACTTCTCCACAGCTTAAGTTAACTTACCCTCCCATTAGTTGTTGCTTGCTATGTGATTTATGCAAATCTCTATCCCATATTCATCCCAATGGTGTGAGCCATAAGCCCCTATTCCCTTAGAATTACTTGTTAAATGTTTTTCCTATTATTCAATAATCAAGGATGTACAAGTGATATGCTAGGAGGTTTGTTTGGATTGTCTTCAGATTTTTCATTCGCCGTGTCACATCAAGGCCATAGGCTTGAGTCATGACAGATACTAGGATTTTACAGCCACATGTAGTCCGACACCCTGACCTATATGATATTGAATGTTGGGTTCCACGATGTTTTATCAGCTGGGTGATGATATGTTATTGGGTTCTAGCCATTGGGATATGACTATATTACTGATACACTTGCTGTTAGCTGAGTTTTGACTGTTAGTTTTGCTGTAGTTCTCCATAATTTAGAATTTTATATATTTATAATATTTGTTTTAGTCGGCCAATGATGCGTACTAAGTGTCTGTTACTAGAACTCACACCTACATTTCTTTATCTTCCTACGGTGCAGTTTTAGGTACTAGTTCAGTTGCTTAATAGGAGCCCCAAGCGATTTAGGAATCATTGGTGAGCATCGACAACTCTAGACACTCTACAATCTCTTTCTATTTTAGTGTCTATCTTTTGTATTCAGTCATTGGCCCTGTATCTTATAGTTGATCGATATATGTATGAGTTCCTCGTGTTTATGTATATATCAGTGTGCATATATATATGAGTGTGTGCTAGTGTCTACAGTAGCTCTATGCAGATAACTTACAAGTTCTGAGTAGGTCATGCATTATATGGCTAGTATTGTTATGTTAGAATTTAGGACAGGTACCTTGGGTTAGGATTTGGCTTACTTATAGGCGGGATCTAACAAAAGCCACCATGACCTAAAAACTGGGTCATGATAAGTTGGTATCAGAGCTTATGGTTCACTGGTCTCATCTGTATAGAGGTACCATCTAGCAGAGTGTCATGGATAGGTGCGACATCCCTGAATTATCTTTATGAGGCTACGGGAATTAGAAGACTCCCTGTGTTATTGATTCTTTCCCATATGATATTATGGGAAGTCCATCTATTTTTTAGAACCTAATTCAGTTCTTTCTTACACAAATATATTGCGTAAAGGTCTGAACCAGTAGAGGTAGGGCTACACCATTACTCTCGAATTGGGAGCAGTCCTCAGAGCCTATTGAGCAGAGACCTCATACCCTAGCTCTTCCTTAGTTGGAGGTACCAATGCCCTAGACACCTTTGTTGTTAGACATCTAAGGTGCAAGTTGTTATTGGATAGGTTATAGTGGCACTTAGAGCTTTATAGTAGGGTATAATACCAGCCCCAGCTCCTTCAGTTCAGACATTAGCAAAACCTGTCTCTCCAATGGCTCCATCACAACTAGAGGGAGCTATACCATTTTAGGATCAATGAATATTGGGATATTTTGTACGATTGACTCTACTAGGTTTTTTAGGAATGGTGGGACATGATGCATGAGAGCTTATTACAATATTTATTAAGCGACTACAGGCATTGAGGCTATTAAAGTCTCAGAGTGTAGAGTTCATTGCATATCATCTAAATGGGATCGCCAGAGAGTGGTGGCAAATTTATAAAGACACAAGGCTTGTAGATGCCACGACAATGACTTGTATAGAGTTTAAGAAGGCCTTTATGACTAGGTTTTAGCCCAGGAGTTTCAGGGATAGGCAATGGGACCAGTTTGTTCACTTAGCGCAGGGACAAATGACCGTGACTCAGTACGAGGTCAGATTTCAGGAGTTCTCCTAGGAAGCTACAACTATTTTAACCACTAGCGAAGACCAAATTCATTATTTTATGTGAGGATTGAGACCCAGTTGAGGATGGGGATGCATTTGCAGTAAGGCTTACGTTTACATTGTTGATCATGCCCATGCTTTTGAGTATCTCAATTGCCAGGCCTAAGGGGGTAGCGAGAAGTGTGTTAGGTGTGAGGGAGAGTCTAATGTGTCTTGATCAAGTTTTAGGGTGCTAAGTGAAAAGCCTCAGAGAAGGTTTTAGTAGGGCAGAACAGTCACCTATTCTAGGCATCATTGCAGACTTCAAGGACCACGTATTACCAGTCGGGGTAGTTCTTGTTATCCTATGGAGTACAGATGGAGGGATAGCGACACCGCTATATCAAGGTTAGTTGGGTCATCTTTTATGAGTAGTTAAGTTTCATGGCTTCTAGATCAGGACAACATGATTATAACAATCGAGTCTGTTCTACTTAATGTTATTTTGAGTACAGGTGTGAGGCACTTGACCATTGGCTCTAGGATCGTACCAAGCATAGTATAGTGCAGGTAGATTTATAGTCCGCTAGGTCAACTTCCATTTTAGGTGGTAAAGACAGAGTCTAGGATTGGGTTTGTAGGGACCAATAGTATAGAGATTTTAAGAGCCAACAGAGATTTTAGTATGGTTTTAGGGGCCCTGCTAAAGGAGATATAGCTGGAGGAAGAGGTGAGGTTTGAGGTGGTGGTCATCAAGGCTACTTTTATACAACTCCAGCATAAGTAGAGGTTGAAGCTTTTGACAAGTCCATTATAAGTATGATTACTGTATGTCGACAACTAGCCTCAATATTGTTTGACCTAGGTTCCACTTTCTCATATATGTCTGTGCATTATGCTTCTCACTTGGGTATGCTTTCTGAGTCTCTTTCATCACAAGTTCTTGTACTGACCCCCATAGGTGATTTATTAGTAGTAGATCGAGTTTACAAAGCATGTATGGTTACTTAAAAGGGATTTGATACTTGGGTTGATCAATAGCTGCTTGATATGCTACATGTTGATGTTACTTTTAGTATTTGTTGGTAGGCCGCACATCATGTTTTGTTAGATTGGTAAGCCAACACTGTCACATTGGCGATACCAGGGATGTCTCTAGTGATATGGGAGGCTTTTGTGAGTTGGATAACATCTAGCATTATATTATATATTCAGTCTCATAGAATGATATCGATAGGGCATTCCTCTTGTTTAGCCCATGTTCGGGATATGTTGACTGAGACTCTTGCTGTGGAGTCGGTACCCATTGTTTATGAGTTTTCAGATTTATTTGTTACAGTCTACTTGAGTTGCCACCTGAGCTAGATGTTGATTTTGCAATAAAGTTTGAGCTAGGCACTAACCCAATATCTATTTCTCCATCCCTGATAGCTCCTACAGACCTTAAAGAGCTTAGTACTCAACTTCAAGGGTTGTGAAATTTGGGGTTCATATGGCCAAGTGTTTGTCCATGGGGAGCCCATGTCTTGTTTTTAAAAAAGAAATATGGGACTCTCTGGATGTGTATGGACTACCAACAGTTGAATAAGAGGACGATAAAAACTATTATCTTCTGCTATAGATTGATGATCTGTTTGACCAGTTGCAGGGAGCTGAGGTATTTTCTAAGATTGATCGGAAATTATGGTGCCACCAACTGATTGTTCGATAGAGGACATCAAGAAGATTGCATTTTGAACCCGTTATAGGCATTATAATTTTCTAGTCATGCTTTTTGGACTGACTAATTCTGTAGCTGTATTTACAGACTTGATGTCTCGTGTGTTTTGTGTCACGACCCAAACTATGCCTAGATGAGACACGGCGCATGGGGAACCCGAAGGAACCCCAAGAAAGCCTCTTAGCATATGATTAGACATCCTTCCTCGCAGATGCAATTAAGCATAATAAAAGGAAAGAAATAAGGATATAGGGACTAAGGATAAACCTTTATTTCATAAAAACATCAAGAGAGTTAAAAAAAGTTACACTTATAGCGTCATTACATATTTGTCCAACAACACCTCTAAACATAGAACTTAGCGGGGACCAAGAAAAGAAACCAGGCTTGCCCTCATACTAATGATAATAGGTAATCCAATTATACAAGATGTAGTCTAAACATAAGCATGAGAGATGATAGATATTGTCCCCAGACGTGAAGACTCACCAAAAGCTAACTTGAACAATCCGTATAGCTACGAGGAGGAGAATCAATAGGATCTCTGATTCCTACATGGTAATATCATCTAGGCATAGAGTATACATTACTACGTTTTAATGTACTAAGTATGCAGGATGTAATGCAATAATAGATAGGCAACATAATCAAAATTGATAATAATATTCAATGGATAGCATAATAAGAATATGGCATGTTTGAATGATTCTTGAAGTAAAACATGCTTATTCAGAACGTAATACATGTGTAAGGAGTGACATTATTAGTGCAATACAAGGCCTACTACCTCTTTAGAGAGTTGCATGAGTTACAAACCCCTCAATAAGGATGATGAGATACAAACCCCCTAACAAGGTTATCAAGGTACAAACCCCTAAAATTGGTTGCATGGGCCTGCTACCTAAAGTGCGAGGTGATCGAGGTATAAACCTCTAAACAAGATTACCTGAACCTATAACCTCCCGAGTGATGGTTGGTTATCCCCAACACTATAGAGATAATATCATATACATATATTCCTCTCATCGTCATATAGTCATTCAATTCATAAGACATTTATTGGACCTTTAATTTCCCTAAGAAATCATAACAGGACATTTTATCAAACACTTGGCGAGTGTGTAGTACTAGTGTAAAACCATGCAATTCAAGAGTGGAATCATGATAGAAAATTTAGTGTAAATCCATCAATAGATATTTGGTAACACCCCTCAAAAATATACATCAAAACCTTTCATCAAACCCCATAATAGATCTTAGATTCATAGCTCAAAACATGCTAAAACAATTACAATTTCATGAAACCCTAAGATAGTTCATAGTCATATTCATAATAGGAAACCCATTTGTAAAATCAACTTAGAAACATGTATTTTAGGTAAAATGGAAGCTTGGGCACCATAGGTAGAAGGAACCAATGGTTGAAACCCATATACCTTGACTTTGGAGAGATTCTTGAAGAATATTTAAAATGGAACTTGAAACTTGAATGAAATCCTTAGACCCAAAAAGAGATTGGGACACTTAAATCTTGAGGAGGTCTTGGGGCTTGACTTGGTTTCCTTGAATTCCAATAAGACTTCTTGAAACCCTTGAGAATGGATGGAGAATTTGATAAAGATTAGTAAGGAATTGAGAAGTTTTTTGTTGGTTATTAGGGCTCAAAATGGCTTGATAGTGAGGGATTTTCATGTATATTAGTATAGGGTTATTAACTAATTGCCCTAGAGTATAAAGAAAAATTTTTAGAAATTTTTGAACTAGTCCGCGTCAGGTCCACGTCGCGGACCAGCCGTGAACATCTACTATTTTGGTAAAGATTTACCAAAAGTTATTTTTCGTGGCATGGACAAAGTATACCTTGCAGGTACTCGTTTCCCCACACAATTTTACCCTCTAAACAAGAATATGAGGCCGGATTTGAAAATCTCTGCATGAAATTTGAGATGTTGAAAAAAATGCATCATAGGGTCTTTTCGAGCTACGTGGAGGGTATTTAAATTTCCCCGATTTGGAATATAAGGAAATTACAATTAATAGGGCATTCCTAGGCCAGAGTAGGCCATTTCAATATCTCTTCTTTGGAAACATTCATCCCTGAATGTCTAAGAAACGTACATAAAAAGGGTAATCATGAAGAAATCAGAGCCAACAAGGATGCAGTAATACACTTAAACACCATTTTCAAAAATATCAACTTAAGTGTTAAAATCATCATGAACTTGTCAATATAAACATGAATGTATGAAAATGACAAAAGGGCTGAGATTTAAGACTTGGAATCATAAAATAAAGGACTTGATGCATCATCATATGCTTGAATATAATGAAAGAGGTACGGACGTTGCTCCTCTATGCCTGCTCCGGCTCCCCAAGAAACTTTTCAACTTGATGATTCTTTCATTGGGCCTTGATGAACACTACATCCTCACAAATAAACCTTTACTCATATACACTGAACTTCTCCACTAGACCTTATAATAAGTCAACTCATCCTCCACAATGTCCACAACCTCAAGAGTCCTATAACACTTGAATCACCAATGCACCTCCTCAATCCTGGAAACATGAAGAACCAGACAAACCAAATCCATCTCATTAGGCAATTTAAACTTATAATCTACCTTGTGAATCATCCACATTATCCAATAAGGACCCATAAAGCCATCTCTCCTACTTCAAACTACACAACCGGTGATTTACAACTTATACCATAGAGAGCCTCCAAAGGGTAGCCATGGAAATACTAGAATGATAACTATTGTTGTAAGAAAACTCAATTAATGGAAGATGATCATCCCAACTACACTTAAGCTCTAAAAGTATGTAGTAAGGTGAGCACCACAATCCCATATGATAGACAAGGTCACTCTATGCAATCTCACCAACTCATGAATGCATGATTTAGCATAGTCCTCGGCACCATAAGTAGTCTTAACCGGTAGGAAATGAGATGAATTTGTCATTCTATCAATGGTAACTCAAATAAAATAAAAAACTTTCTAGTTCTAGGCCACCCAACCACAAACTCCATGTTGGTTTCCTTCCACTTCCAAGTAGGAATCTCTATTTCTCAGGTTAGGGTACCCAGCCTTTGGTGTTTAACTTTGACTTGCTGGCAATTATGACAACCAGATACAACTAGAATAGGAAGAATTATGAGCCACATCAAGAATTTTCACTAATAAACTATCAAAAGAAGGTACACACAACCTTAGGGTACCATCTCCCCCTTGGGAAAAAACCTCCACCTTGCCCATTTTTACCAAGGCCTTCAATTTTAATAAGGAGGGATCAAGATCTTCCTTTTCTTTTAGCTCCTCAACCAAGGAAGACTTTGAACCATCAACAACCCCAAGGCTACCATTATAAACCTCGTCCAACCTAAACCATACCTTAGACAACCGGTGGACCTCCCTAGCCACCTCCATGCTACCACTATCAATATGAACTAGGCTACCCATGGACACCCTACTCAAAGTACTGACCACCATAGTAGTCTTACTAGGATGATGATACACACTCATGTCATAATCCTTAAGAAGTCTAACCACATCCTTTGTCTCAAGTAAGGTTCTTTGGGTGGATATGTATTGGAGACTCTTGTGATCAGTAAACACATTAACATAAACCCTATATAAACAATGATGTCAAATTTTTAAAGCAAATAACGCGGTGGCCAACTTAAGGTCATAGATAGGATATTCATTCTTATGCATCTCAAATTATCTAAGATCATAGGCTTCCACCGAATCATCTTGCATTAACACACAACCCAAACTAATATGGGATATATCATAATACACAAAAAACCCTTCCAACCCATTTGATAAAGACAAGATAGGAGCGGAGATAAGCGTATTCTTTAAGGCTTGGAAACTAATTTCATACTCATTAGTACACACAAACTTAGCTTTCTTTGAGTTAACTTAGCCATGGGAGAAGTAACAGAAGAGATCCCATTCACTAACATCCGTTAGTAATTCACTAAGCCGAAGAAACTTCTAATGTCCAAGGGAGTCAAAGGTCTAGGCCAATTTCTAACCACATCCATATCCTTAAGATCAACCTTAATACTATCCCCCGACACCATATCACCTACAAAGGTAACCTCCTTCAACTAAATTCACACTTCATATACTTAGCATACAACTTCTCTTACCCCAAGATTTGCAACACTACCCAAAATGGTACACAAGCTCTAAATAAATCAATACTCCATCACTAGAGACCATCACAAATATAATAAGGAAGGGACTAAAGACCTATTACGACCCAAGCCTAAGGCCTAGACGTGACCGGCGAATGGGGAACCCGAAAGAAGCAATATTAAACAACATAAGAAACATGAACAAGGGAAATTGGGACTAAGGGAAAAAGCTTGCATAACATTATAATCAAGGGACAAAAGAGTCAAGGCTCATACATAGGTACATAACTTGTCCAACAATATCTCAACTACATAGATAAGAGTGGCAGCTAACACAAAGAAATCGAGCTCACCATCATAGTCAAGATAGAAAATAACGAAGAGTGTATTAATACGTAATAATAGAAATATATACTGAGGTCCCCGAAGTTAAGTACTCACCAACTAGCTTGAATAGTATCGAACTAGCTGCGTGGATGATGATGATGATCAACATGGGCACCAATTACTACATAGTGATTTCATGTAGGCATAGAGTATGCATTAGTATGTTTGAATATACTATGTATGTAGGATGCAATGTAAATAAGAATTAAGCATCATAATCAAAATGCATAACAATAGACAATAGGCATACTGTAGCAATATGACATGTATGATCAATGCATAAGTAAAACATGCTTAAGTAACTCATGCTCATATAGGATATCATATATGTAGAAGAGACTAAGCTTGATTTCCAAAGTACAATCCTTCAGTAGGTTATTGATGATACTGCCCCATCAGTTAGGTGGATGAGTACTAACCCCCATCTAGGTTAGTGATAATGCCTCCCCATTACCAAGGTGGAGAAGTACAAACCCTTCCCCAGGTTGATGAGTACAAAGTTCTATCTAAGTTAGTGATATTGCCACCCCATCACCAAGATAGAGAAGTACAAACCTTTCCCTAGGTTGATGAGTACAAAGCCCCATCTAGGTTATCCGAGTTCTTAGTCCCCCCGGATTGGGCATGGTCTAATGCAAGACTTTATATAGAATTTATCATATACATAAAGCTAATTTTATCATCATATAGTCAATTATAACATATCTCATGCTTTGGACCTTCAACTCCTTAAGAAACCATATCCGGACATTTTATCAAACACTTAGAGGATGTTTAATGCTAGTATAAAACCATGAAATATAGAGATGAAATCATGCAACAAAATCCATTCTAAAATCATTAATGCACACCTTTCAACACCCTCAAGCAATATACATCAAAACCCCTTCTCAACTCTTACATTATATCAAAGATTTATAGTTGAAACATAAAAAAATAATCACAACTTTATATAGCTTTAACATAGTGTGCAGTGAATTTCCTAATAATCAAGACCCAATTTTAAATCAACTCTAAATCATACAATTCAAGTAAAAGGAGGCTTGGGTATCATGGGTGCAAGGAACCTATAGCTTGGAGATGAACTTGGTGAAGATTGTAGTTGGAGACTTGAAGCTTGAAGAAGAACCTTGAAGGAAAACCTTTTCTAGGATGAGGGTTTGAGACTGGAATCTTGACAAAAATATAGGACTAAGGGTTTGAGTGAGTATTGGGAAACGTTTAGGATGATATGAAGGTGAAATAAGGCTAAGTATAGGTATTTTCATGTATAAGAACCCTTAGGCCCAAGACTTTAAAGTCTTGGACCAAAGTAAAAAAATAGGACCAAAATAACACTAGTCCATGCCACAAAAGAGACGAGGATTACTCATTGAAATTTGCATTTCTGCACAAATGAGTTCTACAAAAACAACCATAAATTCTTCTTCTTAACTCCAAACAAGGTGAAACTAAGTTTGTTCAAAGCTAATTCAAAGTGCTTTAATTTGTCCCTCCTAAATCACGTTTTTGTGACTCTTAGATTTTGATACGGTTGCTCTAAAATTTGGTTAGACACTTTTTTCCCATAAATTTGAACCCCGAACAAGAATATAAAGTTGGAATCCGAACTAACGAACATATTTTTAGGTATATGGAAATTATGATTTTGGACACTTTCGAGGCACATTTTTGGGCACTTTTGGGGTTGTTTCAAAACCCTATTCATGAGACCTACAGACATGACTGGTTCATAAGTCCAACCAAAAGGCATTTCCCTAAATTCAATATATCAAGAAGGACTTTCACTAACCCATTGATCACTGGAATCAATTCAAAAAAAAATCTTAGGTTCAATACCCCTAGCTCTTGCAAGATGATAAATGCAACCCTTAGAGATCCATTGTACCTTAAGACAAAAAATGAACTTACCCCTTCACAACCACATTACAAGCCCCCACTCAAGGATGAGTTTATTATGGAATTGGAATCTAACTCGACAGACCTTACAATCAAAGGGGATGTAACATGTAAGCAACTATTCCATCCTTAGCATGAAATCAATCCACCACATCAAACCAAAAAAGTCACAAGGCAAGCTGAATATAATATGAAGATGTAATATTACTTATGAAATTTCTCACAATAATGGACTCAACAAAGGGGGGTAGACTCCAAACATTCACACAACAACTTGGGGCATACTTTATGCCCACTAGCAACAAGAAAGATTAATGAAAGAGAGTGTCACACCGGACATATCAATGTATGCATATCAAAGTCAAAGGACACTTCAATATACCGGTAATAACATCAAGCATCATATCCTCACCTTGAGACCCTTGATCAACATGACCACCTTGATCTAAAGGTGGATGTAATGACTCTAAAATATGCTCGAAAATCTATTTCAAAAGTGCCCGCAATCGTAATTTCTATATATCTAAATATTCATACATGATATCAAAAATCTGCATTCATATTCTTATTAAGGGGGTCAAATTGATAAGGAAACGGTTCTAATCCCAATTTAAGAGAAAATAATTAGCAATTTAAATTTTTATAATTTTCCTTATCTAGAATTGATCTGCAATAGTGCCGCGATGCACAGCTGTCACAACGTGTGTTAATTTTGCCTCCGCGATAGGTTTGCATTACAGACCAAATGTGGACATGTGTAATTTGTTGCCAGTTATTTTATCTCGATCCAAGGCTTTTGGGTCTTAGTCCTAAGTGTTCCCAAATATGAAAATACCTATACTTAGCTATTTTTCAACTTCATATCATTCTAAACAATCCTAAATACTTATTCAAACACTTAACAAATACTTTTCTCCGAAACTCAAGACTCAAAACCTTTTTCGGATCTTAAGGATTGCACTTAAGCTTTAAGCCTCCATCTCCAATCTTCATCAAGTTCATCTCCAAAAAAGGTATGAGGGTTTCTTTCATGGGCTCCTTTCACCCATGATACCCAAGCTTTTTTTTACCTAAAATTGCATCACATGGGTCTTATTTATTTTGAAAACCACTGCAAACTATGTTGGGTTTATGAAATTATGACTGTTCTACTATGTTTTAGGCTATGAATCTAAGATCTAATATGAATTTTGATGAAGGATTTTGATTTATATTGCTTGAGGGTATTACCAGTTATCTGTTGATGATTTTACATTGGAGCTAGCATGGTAACACTCTTAAAATGCATGGTTTTACACTAGCACTACATACCCACCAAGTGTTTGATAAAATGTCCAACAAAGGTTTCTTAACGAATTGAAGGTCCAAAATTATGTCTTACGAATTGATAGACTATATGATGATGAAAAAAATGTATGTCTATGATGATGAAAGAAGTGTGCGTGTGTGTATATATATATATAGTATCTCTGTAAGGTCAGGGATGACCAAGTCTAGCTCGAGGGGTTATAGGCCTAGGTAACCTTGTTGAAAGGCTTTTACCTTAATCCCATAGCTCGGGGGGTGGTAGGCCTAGGTAATCTTGTTGAGGCTTGGCACCCATAAATGTTGTTAGGGGGTTTGTATTCTATCAACCTATTTGGGGCATTTGTACTCCATCAACCTTGTTGTGGGGTTTGTACTCCATCAATCAAATGAAGGGGTTTGTGGCTCATGAGCCTCTCCAAGGAGATTGTAGGCCTTGGATTGCACTAAGAATGCTTACTTCTTACACATGTATTAGTTCAATGTAAGTGTTACTTGATTACAAGCATCCTTCATGCCTGTCATATTCCTATATGCTCATCTATTACCTAATTATGCATTTTCATTA
>JAOTQJ010158398.1:0-28896 GCA_025642045.1 Solanum sejunctum | reverse complement strand
GTTATTGTATGACTTAATAATCTAGTAGGTGAGTCACCTACTTTCTTAGCTTAAAATTGATAGCTAAATGGAGATGAAGCTCGACGCCAACTTTGTTCAAGTTCAATTACGAATAAATTCTATGTTAAGGATGTTACTTTGGCCCATGTTTAAGTATCATAAATGGACCTTGTTTTCAGTCCAAGAAGAATTTAAAAATATCCAATAAGTACATTACAAATAACTTGGCCATTTTGACCCAAAACAAACTAAGAACAAAGATGAAAATTGGCAGCAAAGGTTCATCATATTTGAGACCCAATTAAGCCCAATTTTGGAGGATAAGATGCTGAAAAAATAGAATATTAATAGGTATCATTATCAGGTCAAAAGTGAAAGAGAAAGCTGGCCAAAATCAATCTTTAAAAACGTGTTAAGTGCAGCACTAATTCATTCCACTAGGAAATAAAGTTTCAGCTTTCTTAAAGTGTTTTGTCTTTTCTATAATTCACGTCACCAAGCTGCAAACTCAATTGACTAAGGCTTTTGAAGGGAATCCAGAACATATAAGGCAAAGGTAAGCAATTATAGTTATGTGTTTTAGTATGATTTCTTCATGAAAAACAAGTAGTATATTATAGTATCTTTGCTGGAAATTTGCTGGAAATTCTAGACAGCTTGTGTCCAGAAAGTTGCTGCACACTTGCCTTTTATTTTGGTGACTTCTATATGGTTTATGTGCTGTATTATTAAGAGAACTTGATGTTGTTAATATGGTTTAAGTTATAGATATTTCTAGTATAGTTTCTTTATCCAAAACAAGAAGTATATGCTATTATGTTATGCTGAAAATTCTGGACAGTATGTATCCTAAGTATTATTGTGAACGTTTTTTGTTGTTCAAGAAGATTTTCTCTTAATTGGTTGGTTGAATTATGAAGTAAGACTTATGTTCTAACAACATATAAGTTGTTAGTCATGTGATTATGCTACTGTACCACTTTTACAGTCCACAAAGATGAGTTGTTGTACAACGTCGTAATTTTACTCTTAAAAGAAACTTGAAAGCTGAAAATTGTAATATGTTGTTCAACGACTTTTATCTATTTTTGGACTATTTTTGGACTAATTTAAGACTAGTTTTATATTTAAAATAAATATTGGATATAATTTTAGTAAAGTTAAAACAAGCTTGGGATTTCTTGACGTCGAAGTGTGGTGAAAGGATGTAACGTTATGCCGCTTGTTTTTATGTTGTGAAGAATTGATATTTGCTGGGTTCTGTGGGCTATTTTAGGACTGTTGTGGGTCTAAGAAGAAGATATACATGACATGTACATAATAATGGTTGTTATAAAATACGTTTATAAGTGAAAAGGTTCAAGAATCGTCTTTGAATCATTAGTTGAAAGCTTGTTGTCCGGGTAATCATTTTTATGATATTGGACTGCCTAGAAGTATTGTGTTGATACTACTACTAGTCTTATTGATTAATATACTATAGCTTAATATTTTAGGGAAACCACAGCCACTCCAAGGTAGTAACGAATTCATACAACGAGGTATGTAAGGATACTTGATTTCGTATCACTTGGCATGAAATATAGATCCTTCGGTAAGTAAAGGCATTTATCTACTCTAATATGACAATCAGCCATACCTCCAATATTTAACATGTTCATATGCTTCCATATATGTAGTTACATTCAAATCTATATACATACATGAATACCAAGTTTCATGAGCTCTTGTTGCTAAACAAAGTCCA
This sequence comes from Solanum sejunctum, assembly GCA_025642045.1. Classification (NCBI taxonomy): domain Eukaryota; kingdom Viridiplantae; phylum Streptophyta; class Magnoliopsida; order Solanales; family Solanaceae; genus Solanum; species Solanum sejunctum. Next base: position 27,149 of record JAOTQJ010158398.1, on the reverse strand, counting down.
CGAGTTGTTTCACCTCATACATATTTCATTTTGTATGTGATATGCTCTTTTCATTGTCATATTGTCTTGTATGATTATTTATATGTCATATATTGTATGTACAGTCATAAAGTTCCAATATTATGACCACCAAAAGAATCATCTCAAAGGTAACTGAAAGATAAAGCATAATGTTTTGATGGGTGGTATCCCGAGTGGTGGAAGAATCACCTAGCCAGGGACGATCCTATCATGGGTGGTACCCCGAGGGGTTAAAGAAGAACCTAGCCAGGGGCAATGCCATATTCTGAGGAGTGGAAGAATCACCTAGCAAGGAAAAATCTTATCACTGATGGTAGCCCGAGAGGTTAAGAAAGAACCTAGCTAGGGATGATTCTGATATAGTTTATCACTGATCGGCTAGTCATTTATAGTATATAATGTGCACAGATTTATACAGTAAAAGTAAAGTAATATAAAGAACATAAAGTGCTCGATATCAAAGTATTAAAGGTGGTCTCTTATCCACTATCAGTGCACAGTTTTATTTGAGTTATATTTCAATTACAATATTTTTTTGCCTTACATATTCGGTACATTATCTCGTACTGAGTCCCTTTCGAGAGACCTGCATTTGATGCTGCAGGTGGAGGTGCTAATAGATCTCTCCAGTAGAGTACAGGACATTCGATTACTGTTACCAAGCTCCAGGTTGCTTCGGAGCTTTGTGTGTGTTTAGATCTTATATGTTCATATTATAATTCAGACAGGGCCTATCCCTAACATTTGCAGATACTTTTAATTGCTAGAGGCTTTGTAGACTATGTAAAGTTAAAGTGTGTACATATCTTGTACTTAGACACCGTGGCCCCAATGGCCTAGCCATACGCATCTCTTTTTAGCTTGTTAATACCGTTTATCTTCTTAGAAGTATGCCAAACATAGAAATTCCTCATAATATGTATACAAAGAGCATATATATAGGTTGGTTCTCCCAAGTCCTATAGACAGCGGATGCCAGTCTGCCCTAGCGGCAACTTGGGGTGTGACACTGCATTTCATGCTGCAGGTATAGGTGCTAGTAGATCTCCCCAGTAGGAGTACAGGATATCCGACTGCTATTACCAACCTCCAGGTTACTTCGGAGCATTGTATGTCTAGAGATTATATGTTTATATTGTACAGTTCGTGGAGGCGAGGCCTGTCCTGACCCTTGTCAGATACTTTCCTTTATCTAGAGGCTTTGTAGACTATGTAAATTAAAGTTTGCTCATGTCTCGTACTTCAAACACCGTGGCCCCAACAGCCTAGTCATATGCATTTTCTTTTGGCTTGTTATCATTGTTTATCTTCTTAAAGGCATGTCAAACATAGAAACCCCTTATAATATGTATAGAAAGCGCAAAGATGCAGGTTGGTTCTCCCCAGCCTTATCGGCAACAGGTGTCAGTCTGCCCTAACGGGACTTTGGGGCGTGACAGTACTTTTGGAGGCTTAACTTAGGCAAAAAAGTGAGTTTTTGTGTTATTTTAAGTTTCTAAGGTCAGGTCGGGGATCTATTGATTCTATTGACTCTAAAATGTCGAAACTAAACTATAAGAAGTTGTAAAACTGAATTTGAACTTAAAATGAGGTTTTTAGTCCCAAAGTTATGATTTTAGTCATTTTCGAAATAAAAGTTTGACTTTGATTAACATTTAGAGTTTGGAAGCTCAAATTAAAATTATGACGGTTCTAATAGTTTCGAATGATGAAACTAACGCTAGAAATGGTCTCAAAATAATTTTTGGGGTTGCCGAGTGCAATTTTGGTATTTTCATGCTTTAAACTATTTAATTGACTTGAATCGATAAATGTGGCAAGAAGGCCTTAAAACTAATTTTTGATGATTCTGTTGAGTCCGAATCATTGTTTCTGCTATAGATACATATAAAATTGTGAAATTTTGAGTTAGAATGAGGTTCGGGGGTCCATTCCGAGTAGGGAATTTGGACTTGGTTGCTAGTGTTTGTTGTTTTCTAGTCCAAGTACTATTCTTCTCTAGCATTCGCGGACCTGGTTCCTATGTTCGTCGAATGATGTACCATTAGGCTCCACGTTCATGGACCTGGTCGTCGCATTCCCAGAGAGTTGAGCTTGGTTAGTCTCCGCGTTTGCCAACCTGGTTCTCGCGAGTGTGGAGGGCATTTCACTATTCAGTTTTAAAAACCTGAGAGACACCACTTTTACTCTATTTTCGAACTTGTCAAACCTTTTGGGAAATTTTGGAAGGAGATTTTCGAAGGATTTTGCTGGTTAAGTGTTTTTGACTTTATATTAATCATTTTCCATAGTTTTATCTGGGTTTTGTCCTAAATTTCATGAATTAAGTGTCTGAAAATGGGAATTTTTAGACTATGTATTAGATATTATGTAACAACATTGTACTTTTTTTTGAGACAGTTGTATTTACCTTTCAGTATTATTTTAGATGCTTTTGTACTCATGACTCCAGATTTTGGGAGATTTCTTATGTCATATGAGTTTGTTTTCCCTTTTTCATCTTTCTTCGGTTGCGATCCGTTATGGATCCTAACATGCTAAGAGTCTTGTTCAGAATCTTTCAAAGTTTTCTCTGTTGTGTCATTTTTATGGTCAAGCTTGAATAGTGACATTTAGTAGCAATCCCCAATTTTTTTGTTAGACCCCGTAAGTTGGAAAACGTAAGTCCTTAATTGGTTCGATTTGGTAAAGTTTGGGACCAAATATTAATTTTGTTCTAAGTTTAATCCTTAAGAATTAAATTGTTGTGGGGTCATATGTGTGGCTAATTCTAATTGGTCCATGTGTGCGACTTATGCCTATATATACATGTGTGAGCTTATATTGTAGAAGAGTGATTCTACACTTACAAAATTTTAGAGAAACCTTGGGAAAGTTCAGCAAGCTCTCGACTTGCTACAGTAGGAAAAAAATTCCATTTGTTTGAGTTTTTGATTATTTGAAGTTTCAAGCTCGGTATATTGGATCCCCTAAGGGGAGTAGATGCGTTAGTTGGTCAAGGAAACGCTTGGTTCGACAGCTAGGAAGGTTTGGGTCTAGTAAGGAGATTGAAAGGTATGTTAATTTCTAGCCTCATTTATGTTAATTAAAGCTTGTGGGTGTGTTAGGGTGTGTTATAATGAAGGTAAAACATGAAAAAGGGTTGGTTATTAGTTGAATTGTGAATTTCGAATTTAGGGTTGGAATTGAGGACAAATTGCATATGACGAAATATTGTTTAATAGTCATGTGTTTATGTTTATTTTTCATGAAAATAGTTCTTGTAAGGTGAAAGAAGTGTTTGGAAACTATATTAATGTTTACATGAAGGTTAGCTTGAGTTGGAGCCCCATTGAAGGTATAATGCTATGTTTTAACGTTGGGGGGTTGCGTTGGCGTTAGAGTGACGTATTATAATCCTTGGAGTATATAGGAAGGATTGAATATGGTAGATATGTGTTTGTATAAATGCTGCCCTGTTTTGCAAATTATGTTGCAATAGCGTTTTATGGTGTTTTTATGTTGTGATGGTATTGGAGAGGGTTTGTTGACGTTGTAGGTTTTTGTTGTTGTTGTTAATTGATTATTTGAGCTGAGTTGAATTCTCGTGGTAGCTTATTTTAATGGGAGATACTGCCAAAAGTTTTATAAAAATTTGGAACTAGAAAGTTAGGATTTAAGACCTGCTATGGTTGTTAATCGTTAGCATTATCGTAATTTGTGTAGACATTGGACATTAGAAAGCATAAAGTGGATTGGTCTTGCGTTGGAGTTAATTGGAGAAAGGAATCGAGGTATGTAAAGATTTCTACCTCTGGGCATGAATTAGTTAAGTTGGGTCAACGTCTTATGTTTGAAAAATTCTCTTTCCTTCACAATTTGGGTCCAAATATATCTTATGTTCACTCCTTGGTACTTTTATAAAATTATATTTATATATTGACTCTTGGGTATGTAGATCCCGCAAGTTGTAAAAAGTGTGAAATGGTTTAGTATGTTAAAAGGACGTATGTTATTGGAGGGCGCAAATGCCCATAACATTCGGTGAAAAGCCTAAATGGGACCTATGTTCATTACTTGCCACAATTATTCTAAGTTAGTCCCATCCATAACTTTTGAGTCTCTAAAAATTCATGAATAATGTTATTTTGACCAAAAGTTAAATAGTTGGCCCCTTCGCCTCGGCTCACTTATAAAACGGGCATGATGACCTTTACACATTATGATACGTGAGTACCTGGTCCCTTCGCCTCGGCTCACCTATCCTATGACGTGAGTGCGTGGCACCGTCGCCTCGGCTCACCTATGCTACAGTTGGGACTTGTGTTGGAGATTTCGGGGATTTGAAACTTCTGGTGTTATGCTATGGTATGGCATGAGTTTGGAGGTCGCCATCGTTCCCGACCGATATGCATTATTTTGATATTTCGAATAAAGAATTATTTTGATGTTTACAAACAGGTTTGACTTATATATTTTATTTGGATTATTACTCTCACTTACATTTCATACTTTTCGCTTTATATATTCGGTACGTTTTTCGTACTGACCCCCTTCCTTTGGAGTGGCTGCTTTCATGCCCGCAAGTACCGACGTACAAGTTAGAGAGTCTTCTTCCTAGGATCTCTGTCTACCGTTGATGTGCTCCCTTTGCATCAGGAGCAGATCTTTTGGTGTATATATATATATACACGTATTTTCTATATTTTGCACTTGTGTATATTCAAGGGTATGACGGGGCCTTGTCCCGTGCTATGATTCAGTTCGTATGTGTAGAGGTCTGTGAATACATGTGGGTGTGGGAATTGTGTTTGGTGCGCTTGTCGGCCCGCATATATATGTATATATGATGTTTGTTGTTTGCTGGGATCGCTGTTTGCAGGTGTGGTTAGTCAGTAAAACAGAGGAAACTCTGCCGAAATTTTGATAAATCTCTTAGCTATTATAAATAGAAATCCGGTTTAATGTTTGTCTGGGTGCCCAATCGGCACTAATCACGATTCCTGGGTTGAGTCGTGACAATTTTAGAACAATGTGCCACTGTAGGATTTAAAAGGGTCTCCTGTTAGTTAAGGTCGACTCCTTAGACTTTATGGTCTTTAGTTTAATTGATCCACCTTAGCTCAAATTAGTATTTATACTCGGGCAAAGTATATTACACCTTTTTTACAGAGGTTATATATCAAACTCCATATAGTAGGTAACATGGTTATATGTCCATTTTAGTATTTCCACAATAAATTTTCCAGTTATTGCATTATCAAGTATTTAGTTATTTCTATTTAACATATATCAGTTTTCATGTTATTTACTTTGTCAATTGCATCAGCATGTCTTTATAGTTCAGTATATTCAGCTATTAGTTTATTCATGTAATATACTACATACTTAATACATTTTAAGCACTAAACATATACTTTTTGTTTATATTATTTTACAAAATAGGTTTAGATGTTTAGCATTCAAGCCATGGTTAGTATGATTTTTTATCAAAAAAGTAGTTTATTGGTCAGTCCTCATTGCTCGAGGATGACCTCTATCTTTCTTTTAGTATTTTACTTTCAGGTTCATACACTTGAAATTAGCTTGGGGCTTGTCCTAGAAACTCTTATTAGTAGAGGCCTTTTGCACAATTAATTTATTCAGCTTATGTTTCAACTAGTTTTCGGCACGTGCATTGCACGTGTGTCTCATATTAACTTGTGATAACTCATTCGAATGATATACACACACATTCTATGAAACGCAAATTGTAATGCATAATAGAAAACATAACTACGAAAATTACAAGTTCTAGATGTTTCATGAGTTGTTATTATTAGATTGTTTGATGAGTTGATTATCGGTGTGTGGATGAGTCATTGTCATATAAACCTAGAAAATGAAACTAGTTTAATTTAGTTAGACTCACACAATAAAAAAAAGTTTATTGCTTATGATTTTAGGGATAAACATACGATATGAGCATATCATACCTAAATTTGTCAAGTGTAAGCTTAACTTATCAATAATTAAATGCACCTCAAACTCCAATATAAGTATAGAGAAATTAAAATGTGCAACTATCAAAAGCATACAAAAGTTCCTGCATTTCAAAAGAGAGATTCAAGACACTGAACATAAATAAAATACAATCAAGTGAAATAAGATAAAAGTGAAAAAATATTTTTCTCCAAAATATAAAACCATGATAAATTGGTGCCTTTAATGTCCACCAATTAGAAAGAAAAAAAGAAAGGAAGACTCACCTTTGCTATTGCTAAGAGCAAAGAGGATGAACAAGGAACCATATTAGGTGCACATTATATATAAGGAGTGACTCTTGAGTGTTCTTATTTTTAGTATCGCACATTAAGAGAGAACAAAACAATTACATAATTAAGAGTATTTAAGGAGTGACATTTGAGGGGGGATTTTTTTGCCATAGAACATTAATAGGGGAAAAAATAGGAAAATGATAAAAAAAATATGCTTTTTTGTCGAAAAAAAAGGTGTCCCATAATCTACTTCGTTGCCAAAATTTATATATATATATATATAAATTTAATCATAGAAAGCTAGTCAATAGTCATAAGTGTAATGCATGTACATATTTCTTTTAAATATTGTAATTTTGTTGAATATAAGTTTCATGAATGGATATCATGAATTCATGACTTACTTTTATAGTAACTGAAGGCACAATTAAACGGCTAAAGAAGTGAGAATGATGCAATATTTGACTTGGTGCATTAACTTATGAATCAATAATTCATTGATCTATACGTTGGTATATGCACCAATTAAGTGGACAGTTATATACTAATTGATGAAAGATGAAACCATTTTCAAAATAATGCATTATTATTTATTTAATTAAATATTTTATAATATTTTAATTAGTATGGTGGTAAAATGAGAAAATTCGTGCAAGTATCTTTACCAAAGTATACAAATACATTCTATATTTATATCTATCTATACTATCTTAAAAGCATCAACTCTAAAAATCTAAAGTCAAATTATGAAATACTCCTCACATAAAAATCTATTAATTTTTTATCTTAAAAGCATGAATTTCCCAAAATGAAAGTTAAATTGATCTATTACCCTCAACTAAAATTAAGTTAAAAGTTAAATTACTAAAATATCTCTATTATTAATTAACGTAAATATTCTAGTAATTTAATTTTTAATAAACCTAACGGTCACTAGAAGCAATGTTTCATGATATGTTCTTAAGTAAAAGTTGCATTATTTCAAAAATTGCCACCGTTCTTAATTATATATATTTGCCCTCCTTTTTCTTTCTTTCATAAAAGTTGTCACTGTTCATGATCCGTCTATAATCAATTAGTGTTTCACGATCTCGTCCCACCTTTTTCTTGCTTTGAAGATATTCCAACAAACTTTTCTTCTTCACCATCAAAAACCTATACATGCTTATTGAAACGCCAACGTAGAATGAGTAACCTGAAAAATAACTTTAACAAATTATTGAGAGAAGAAAATTGCGATTTTCGAAAATGACAAAAAGAGTAAATCTGAACAATAATCCGTAAAATCTATCCAATGTATATATTTGTACATACATTTTATGTGATGGTAATTCTTTAAGAGTTTTAAGCATTTCGAAACTCAGGCAGAAAATGATAATTAGGTTTCGAAGAGGAAACAAAGAGATGATATGTTGTCAAAGGAAGAAAAAAAGTGGGGTAACAAGCAACTCATTGGAAGAAGATGGAGACATTAATAGAGTGTTTAGAGTGTACGAATTGGTATGAATGGTTGTTTGATTGTTGGTTATGTCGTAAATTATTTGTGTATTAAACTTGCATAATTAATATTTTATTTGATAGTATTTTAACTGTTATGTATAATGATCATTGTGTCAAGTATGGTGTTTGATTACCATCTTATAATTTTAGAAAAGAGATATTCTTTTTTTAAATGAATTAAAAAAGAAATAAAAAAAAATTATTGATGAAACAGAGAAAATACTAAATAAGTTTTTTTTTCTATTGAAGTGTTAAATGTTTTTCTTGTTTAGAAACAAGGATTGGAATCAGTTCTAACTCAATCCTGGAGGAGAATGATGATCCAATAAGATAGTGCAACAAACAAGTCCTCACACTGTAATTTATAATGATTATTCAAAAAATATTTATACTTTATGTTTTAAGTGGATTATTATTTAATCAAGACTTTATTTAATAATATGATACTATTTTATAAAAAAAATTATGCATTAATAACTCGACATACACGTGTAACACATGTTGAGAGACTTAATAATTAAATTATAAAAATACATTTTAAATAAATCATCGTCTCCTCCTTTTTAAAAACGTGAACACTACACACAACCAAATGTTTACATGCTTATTTGGTGAACCATGTGTTAACTAATATGAAATAGAGAACAACACGTTAATTCAGATAATAAATAACTTGTTTTAACTTTTTTCTCAAATATAACTTATGGAATATACTTAATTATAATTTTAGTGTAGATGATGATCATATAAAATGAACTTGTGTTAAGAAATAATGATTCATATAATTGATCCCAATTACAATCAATGTAGTAGTGGTTGTTTAAATATAAAGATCCTTGGACATCCTTTTTTCTTTAACAAGTTTCTCAAATTTTGGCTAGCAAAAAAAAAAAATTCAATAGCTAAAACAAGGTGAATCATATGATAGTCACAGATAATTGACAAGACATTATAAAACCAAATTATTTAGAAAGTGTATATTTATCTTATATGCAAACAAAATTAAAAATAGCGAGCATCATGAATGTGTGAGTCTTCCAAATTAAAAATATGATAATTTAATTAGATAAGCACTCAATATTACTATCTTTAAAGGTCCATTCCAATTCAATGTTGATTTCAGCAGGTTGGAATTATCAAAAATTCAAGTATGGGAAGGTTATGATTTTTCTTCAATATCTATTGGTATGAAAATCTATTTGTGGAGAGCGAATGTTTATTTAAGCCTTTCAGATAGAAGTTACTAAGAAACTCATTAAAAATTTAATATTGTTGATGCAAGTACTAATATTAACACGTAAAAATATTTTATAATAAATAAATAGCAAAATTAAGTTTGTGTCACTTTGAAGCAAATTATTTATATTCATATACCCGTATATTTATGTTTGCTTAATTACTTACAAACAATACCCCCCCCCCCCTGTTTTGTCAACTATCAAAATTTACACACTGACATCATAAAAAAATATCTTTTCTACTATTTATAGTTTCATAATTTTCTTTTATTTATTTCATAAAAAAGAGCTCAATCCTATATGATCCTGATAGGGTATCAATATATCAATAGAGTATTACAAAGAATTAAATCATAGCAGTTATGTTAATGTCGTGGGCGAAATAAAAAATAAAAAAGTGAGGTAAGAGTTAATAGTTTGGATCATGGGTCTATTAAGTATAAATAGTTTGGATAAGGTCCAATTTAAGTAAATAGTTCCACAATTAAGTATATTTAATTTTTCCTAAATAAATTATCATGATAAGAAAATTCACTCTGTACTAAATTTTTTCCTTCAGATTCCACATAATTTATCACACACATTTTACTGTTATATATATATTATGAGAAAAAATTAACTGATTAATTACTATGGCATACATATGCAGTGCATGTATTCGAAAACTAATGTGTGTATATATATATATATAGTATAAATTAAAAATAAACACATGACAGACACAGAAAAACATGAAACCAATTAAACTGTAAAAATTTAACATAATAGGAAGAGTATCTAAGAAATAAGATAATTGGTTTAGTCTTATTTGTATTAAGGCGCTTGAAAATGTTTGGAGCATTTAGTAGTTGCGATAATACTGACACTGGTTATTATAAGGAAACACAACAATATGACTAGTACATCTATCTGAGGTTAAGTAATCTCCCGTAAATATAATACACAATGCTACTGATAAAATTTAATAATAATAATAATAATAATAATAATAATAATAATAATAATAATAATAATAATAATGATGATAATAATAATAATAATTGAACATAAAGCAACAAATCACTATAAATTTTCAAAAATAATAACATCAAATGAAAGCACTAAGATTGACCAAGCCACTTAGAAACGTTGTATCTTTAGAAGATGAAGAAGTTGGAATATATAGGTTTAATAAGTGGAGACTCCAAATTCTTTAACTTAAAACTAAATAAGAGAAGTTATTTTAAAATGCTTGGACTTCCACCTAGTAATTTACAGGAAGTTGTTTCATTTGAATGACTTTTTATCTTTCATTACATAATTTAAAGAACATTTGAATATTTTAAAATTAATTATTTAATTAGTTTTTGCAATATGTTTTTACATTAAAAAAATAGAAATAGCATTTTACATGAAGTTATTTCATTCACTATTTCATTCACTTGAATGATTTTTTATTTTCATCAGATAATTTAAAGCACATTTGAATATTTTAAATTGATTATCTAATTAGATTTTAGAATATGTTTTTACATTAAATTAAAATTGATTATCTTTTAAGTTTTTACAAAATGTTTTTACATTAAAAAAAATAAAAATAGTATTTTACATGAAGCTATTTCATTCACTTGAATGACATTTTATTTTCATTACATAATTCAAAGCACATTTGAATATGTTAAAATTGATTATCTAATTAGGTTTTAGAATATGTTTTTACATTAGAAAAAAACAGAAAGAGTATTTAAGTCATGAAGGCAAAATGGTAATCCAACTTTGAAGTTTGGCGCTTCTCAGTTTTAATAATATGATAAGATATGATGATACAATGATGATCATAAATTTGTCCATTTGATTTCTAATATCACTTTAAATTGAATTGTCCACGTTAATTTTACTACCATGTTAGATCAAGAGTGTCACGATCCAGTCCTAGGGTCTAGGAGTGACATGGCGAATAGGAATCCGAGAGTCTCCAAACAAGCCTCAAAGTATCCAAATTCACATCATCGGTTCAAAAGCGTATTCAAATAGTAAGCACATAGTTCTAAGGGACAGGAAAATAGGACTCACGCTATGGGGATATCATAGGGAGAGGGATTAATATGGATTCACATAACATGTAGCACATAAAGACTAAGGGGCGGGTAAGTATGACTCACTCTATGGGGGAGGATTTTGGGACTTAGGATCTTCCATATTTCTACATCAAACATACATATTATGAAAATTCTCATAATCAATCCATAATAGTCATATCCTATAGATAACCATAATCATAAGGTTCAAATACAATGCATAACATATAGGAGAGTCTACAAGATGCCAATAATGCCTCTAGTCATAAGATAAGACGAGGGCCAAGACATGTCCCGGGTTCACCCTCAAAGTACAAAAAATACAAATGGAAGCAACATAGGTAGAGGAATGGTGGCTTGTCGTTGGAAGATATGACTCACCACAATAAATATCTCAATTCTGATCTACCGTCAAATGGTAAATGAAAGTAATCTGTGGTTCCTACATGGTGAGATCATGTAGGCAAAAGTGTGTGTTAGTATATTTGAATGTACTAAGTATGCAGGGTGCAATGCATGTAACTTACCAAAACCTGCATACTATGATTGATGGCAAAGACATATAATATAGAAAGAGATTTATAGCAAGTAATGTAATATAACAAGATGCTATGAAATTCATGATGTATGAAATGTAAATAATGCTCATATATATAGTGGGGATGTGACCTCAACCGACATAAGTAAGATCAAGTGAGCTATTACTTGGAATCCCGATGAAATCCCCTCATTGGTACTGATGTAGTCTACTTGCCAAAGGTAAATTATACTTCACCTTACAGACAATCCTATTTCATATAAAGTAACATTCCTTACGGGCAACCCCATTTCTGATAGGATTTTACATATGGCATATCATATTATATCATATCATTTCTTCTCCTTATGGGCAACCCCATTTTGGAGGCATCATTCCTTACAGGCAATCCCATCTCAAAAAGGACCTTATGCTAGGCACATAGTTTAAGGAAAGGAAGAGAGCCCTTGGGGATAGCCCTAACGCCCCCAATCCATCGGTGCTAAGTCGTCATCCCACAAGAATACGTATATGTATATATATACATGCTTTCAAAAGAGACACTAGTCATCTCCAAAATCATTTCAATACATTCTTAGGCTTAATGGCAAAACACTATTCATAATAATTTGTACTTAGGCTCAAATTTTAAAATTATATTTCATATCCATAATATTCACGCATAGGAATAGCTCATTCACAAAAAAGATGGTGCAAGCACCCAAAATACTCCAAGAGCCATAAAGATAGATATGTATGTGATCACATTCTTGTCATAACCAATATCGTATCAAAATTATATCATAAAACATAATTGGACTTAACCCACTTCAGAATTTCTATAATAATTCAATGTCATGAATGCAAATGCTAGAATGATGTGAGGAAAGCATGAGCAATTAAGATTCAATCTAAAATTAATAATGTAATATGAAATTCAAATGAAAACATAATAAAATTCATATTTAAAATCATAATATAATCACCCATACATAAACAAGTCTTTAAAAGGGATAAGCATATTCATAACTTCATAAATTCCATGTAAATCATCATAATAGAGCTTAAAGTAACTTAAAATCATCAAATATATAAATTCATACAACATTTAGTTTAACAAATTCAAATAGTGAAGACCCATATTCAAAGAGAGCTTAAATTCATGAAAATTTGGTTGAAAAAATTTGGATATCTTTGGTTGGAAGGAACCAAATATCAAACTCACATACCTAAACCTAATGAAGAAAATCCAAGAGACATTTGAAGAAGAATTGAGTTTCTTTGCTTCCCAAGTTGAAATCCCCACTGGAGTTCTTAAGAGTGACTTTAAGAGAATTTCTAAGTACGTTAGAAAGCTAATTCAAAGAACTTTAATTTGATAAGTCATGGGCCACCCATTTCCTTTTGTGCTAAGAGATATGACCCTTTAAAATTGATCCTTCTATCGGTACTTGTGAAAAACTTAGCCAATGAAATTCTTTTGAAATTGGATTGATGGTGGAGACCTATGATGGCCTTAAACAACACAAATAAGCTTGAATTAAAGTCTTGAAAATAAACTTAGCTTGAGCTATGAATCCATGACGTATTATGAGATTTGATGAAAGGTTTCAATGTATCTTGCATAAGGTTGTTCTCAAGTGTTGGTGGGTTGATTTACCTTAAGTTTTATCACATGATTTTACTCTTGAATTGCATGATTTTAAACTAGTATTATACAACCACCAAGTGTTTGATAAAATGTCAGGTTAAGGATTTTTGAGTCATTAATGATCTATTATATAGCTTATGAGTCAAGTGACTTTATGATCATGAAAGGAATGTATGTATGTATTAAATTAATGAAAAGTATCTATAGTGTTTCAAGTTAATCACACCTTGTTGAGGTAGTGATATTCCTCAACCACTTTAATGGGGGGTGCTACGCCCATCTACTAAGTTGAGGGGTATATATACCTTGACCACTTTGATGGGGGCTGCTATGTCCATCTATCATGTTGAGGGATATATACCTTGGCCACTTTGATGGGTTTGTTATGCCCATCTACCATGTTGAGGGGTATATACCTTGACTACATTGATAGGGGGTGCTATGCCCATTTACCAATTGAGGGGTAGATACCTCAATCACCTTCCAAGGGGGTGATATGCCTTGGATTCAAAGTACTAGTTTGCTTAGTCTATGAAAGTTTCTTCCTACACATGTAATCTATATCCTCGAGTATATGTCTCACAAGCATGTTTTACTTAAGCATTCATCGGCATGCCATATTGTTATTATACTTACCTATTGCCTATGTATATGTATTTTTTCTACGTTGCCTATCTCTTATTGCATTGCATCCTACATACTTAGTATATTCAAACGTACTAACGCATACTTTATGCCTACATGATATTACTATGTAGGAACCTGAGCTCCCATTGATTCTCCTCTACGTGGCTAAACGGATTGTTCAAGTTATCTTTTGGTGAGTCCTCAAGTCCGGGGACAATATCTATCTTCTCTCATGCTTATGTTTGGACTATATCGTGGACCTGGCTAAGTTCTATTTTTAGAGATATCATATGCTTATGGTTACCTATTGTCATTAGTATGAGGATGAGACCAATTACTTTTCTTGGCCCCTGCTAAGTTCTATTTTTAGAGGTGTTGTTGGACAAGTATGTGATGATGCTATAAACTTGACTTTCTTTGCCTCTCTTGATGTTTTTATGAAACAAAGGTTTTGTCTTAGTCCCTATGCCCTTATTTCTATTCTTTTATTATGTCTAGTTACTTTTGCGATCAAGGATGTGTAATGATATGTTAAGAGGCTTGCTTAGGGTTCCTTCGGGTTCCCCATGTGCCGTATCACATCTAGGATTAGTTTAGGTCGTGACAAATAAGTCAAGACATTCTCTATGGGTTGCTAGGGATTATGAGGGTGACTGTTGACGTTCCCAATCATACCCCTCTATGGGTTAGTAGACTTGGCATGTTGTTTCACAGGTATATTAAAGGTTTTAATTATGATATGTACGCATTGATAGATCTGGGTACCACTCTTTCTTTCATTACTCCTTTTGTTGCCAAAAATCTTCATATGAGTCTTGAATTGTTATGTTATCACTATGAAGTGTCTACCTCTCTTGGTGAGTCAATTGTTGCTAGAAGATTCTATAGAAATTATCCCGTGTTCATATTGCATAAATTTTTACCTTGTGATTTTGTTGAACTTGACATGGTAGATTTTGATATCATTCTTGGGATGGATTAGTTACGTGTATATTATGCCTTCATTGATTGTAGAACCCGTAGGGTGAAGTTCTAATTCCCTAATGAGCTATTCTTCAATGGAAAAGTCGTAATGCGGTGGTCAAGGGTAGATTCATTTCTTGTCTTAAAGCCCAAAATTTAATTTTTAAGGGTTGCCTTTATCATCTTGTTAGTGTAAGGGATGTGGAGTCTAAAGTCCTTCCTATTGAGTCGATTCTGGTGGTTAATGAGTTTCTTGATGTCTTTACCAATGAGCTTCCTGGTGTTCCTCCCAAAATGAAAATAGACATTGATATAAATCTCCTTCCCGATACTCCACCTATTTCTATTCGCCCTTACCATTTGGCCTCAATAGAAATGAAGGAGTTGAAGAATCAATTGAGGGATTTGTTGGAGAAGGGTTTCATAAGGCCTAGTAAGTCACCTTTGGGAGCACCAGTGTTATTTGTGAAGAAAAATGATGGTTCTCTTAGAATGTACATTAATTACTGGCAACTTAATAAGGTTACCGTAAAAACAGGTATCCTCTACAAAGAATTGATGACCTTTTTGATCAACTTCAAGGGGCTAGTCACTTTTGAAACAACCCCAAAAATGTGCCTCAAAAGTGTCCGAAATCATAATTTCCATATATCTCAAAGTTTGTGTATTATTTTAAAATTTTGACTTCATATTTCAAAGTGAGCCCAAAATAGTGTCCAGGCGCACCCTCCATGTGATGCACCCCTATACAAAAAATGGTCTAGTTTTATTTTTCGGTCCAAGACTTTTAAGTCTTGGGCCTAAGTCCCTCCCATGCATGAAAATATCTATACTTAGCCTTATTTCACCCTCATATCATACTTAACATTTTTCAATATCCTCTCAAACACTTAGACTCATATTTCACCCTAAATTCAAGTCCCAAAACTCAAGACCAATTTTAAGAATTTTATCAAGGTTCTTCTTCAAGCTTGAAGTCTCCATCTCCAATCTTTACCAAGCTCATCTTCAAAGTTAAGGTATGTGGGTTTTACTCATTGGATCCTTCCACCCATGGTGCCTTAATATCCTTTTTACTCAATTTGCATGATTTAAAGTTTATTTTACAAATGGATTTACTAGTGTGAACATGTCTATGAACTATGTTAAAGCTATGTAAAGTTGTGATTGTTTTGTTATGTTTTGAGCTATAAATCTTGGATATATTGTAAGATTTGATAAGGGGTTTTGATGTACATAGCTTGAGGGTGTTGTAAGGTATTTATTGATGGTTTTAAAATGGATTTTCTTACATGATTTCATCTCTAAATTGCATGGTCTTAGACTCTCATTACACACTCTCTAAGTGTTTGATAAAATATCCGAATGTGGTTTCTTGAGGAATTGAAGGTCCAAAGTATAATATTATGTGAATGATGTTATGATGATGAAATGAGCTTATGTATATGATAAATCCTATATAAAGTGTTGCATAAGATCATGCCCAATTTGGGGGGACTAAGAGTCCGGATAACCTAGATGAGGGTTAGTACTCATTAACCTAGTGAGGGGTTTGTAATTTAGCACCAGGGTGATGGGGTGGCATCATCATCAACCTAGATGAGGGTTTGTACCTCACCACCTAAGTGATAGGGCGGCATCATTACTAACCTACCAAGGGGTTTGTACCTTGGAAAGCTAGCTTGGTCTCTTCTACACATATGATATCCTATATGAGTATGAGTTACTTAAGCATGTTTTACTTATGCATTGGTCATGCATGCCATATTGTTATATTATGCCTATTACCTACTGTTATGCATTTTGATTATGATGTCTATCTCTTGTTGAATTGCATCCTACATACTTAGTACATTCAAACGTACTAACACATACTCTTGCCAATATGATATCACCATGTAGGAACTAGAGTCCAAGTTGATCATCTCCCTTCTCCAAGTGGCTAGTTCGGTGCTACTAGAGCTACTTGGTGAGTACTCTACTTCGGGGACCCTAGTCTATGATTTTCTTATTATGTATTGAGATACTCTTCTTTATATTCTATTTTGACTATGAAAGTGAACCCAATTGCTTTGTCTTGGCCCCCACTCCTATCTATGTGGTAGAGGTGTTATTGGACGTGCTATGTATCTATGTTATGAGCCTTGACGCTTTTGTCTCTGGGTTTTGATGTTATACAAGCTCTCCCTTAGTCCCTTGCCTTTGTTTTCTGAACTTTTACATGTTACTTAAGTATTAATCTCTGTCTTTTAGTCCCAATTCCCCTTGTTTTTGTTTCTTATGTTCTTTTACATTACTTTCGTGACCAAGGATGTGTAATGATATGCTATGAGGCTTGTTTTGGGTTCCTTCAGGTTCCCCATTCGCCGGTAACATCCAAGCCTTAGTCTTGGGTCATGACAAAGATAGTATTAGAGTACTAGATTGATAAATCCTCGAAGTCTAACACACTGCATTGATTAGAGTCTTATTCATGGTTGTGTTGTGTACCACAGCTATGAGTAAGAGGGTATGAGACATTTTAAAAAATATTTCACTTCTTCCTGATCTATGTCATGTGATAGAGTTAGATCCGCTAGGGCTTATTGTTATCCCCTAGCTATTACATTTTAGGATATGTCTTAAGCTACTCAAGATAGCGATATGTGAAATACGGAGGTTCATAATACTATATGGTTAATGGCCAGAGCGGTGACAACATTGGCAACCCAACTCAATCAACAAGTGGGTGCTCTCGAGACTTTTAGTGGTGAGAGGGAAGGTAGTGAGGCCAAGAGGGCTCATAATATAGGTAAGTTCCAAAGCCCCAAGTGTAGAGGTGGTTGTGGTGGTGGTGTGGTACCTTAAGCTAGGTGCCCAAAATATGGTAGAGGCCATGATAGCCCATGCTTGAGAGGCACAAATGCTTGTTATAGTTGTGGGGAGATAGGTTATAAGGTTAAGTATTGCCCTTGTAAATGCAATAAGAGTAAAGGAGGCGATGGGAGAATGACTACTCCCAAGTGCCCTACGTGTAGGATGGACCATGGTGGCCCATATTGGAGGAACATAGGTGTATGCCTTGGGTGTTGTGAGATAGGCCACAAAATTCTTGAATGCCCATATGGTCGACACAAGAGTAAAGGTGGTGATGTTGATCACGAGGCTCAAGGAGGGGATGAGATGCTCGATGCTATTACCAGTAAGTTGAAGTTCCCTTGGCTTTATTATGTATGCATTGATAGGCCCAATGTGCCACTATTTCTTCTCTATTCTTCTTAGTTGCTAGTGGGGCTTCTTGTGTGCCCTAGTTGTTGTGTGGACCTTTGATTTTTATCCGTTGTTGAGTGTATTGTTGCTAGAAGGTTCATAGGTATTGATCCGAGTTTGTATTGTATTAGGTCTTGCTTTATGGCTTGTTGGAGTTGGCATGGTGGATTTTGATGTTATTATAGGAATGGAATAATTGCATGCATGTTGTGTCTTGATGGGTGGTAGGACCAGTAGAGTTAGATCTCAAATCCCTAATGAGCTCGTCTTGGAGTAGGAGGTTGTCAAATAGTAGAAAGGGAGGTAGGTCCATTTCTTGTCATAAGGTATAATTGGTCTCTAGAGGGTTGCATTTTATCATCTTGTGAGAATTGGAGGTGTTGAACCTAAGTTGTTTTGTAATTAGAATTGCTGGTGGTAGATGAGTCCTTGAATGTCTCTCTCTGATAATATAGATTTGGGGTAGTATCTTTTGGTTTGATTAGTACACCGGTTATGCCTATAAGTCTCATGATTAAGATCTTTAGTCCCTAGTCTAATGGCTTATGGTGGTTTTGGGGATGATAAGATGGTCCGTTCCTTAATGAGGTAGTGCATGCGAGTTATTTGGGGGTAGTTTTACAAGTTTAAGGAAGAAGGTTGGATTTTAAGTAGGAGAGATGGGAATTTTGGTTGTAAGAGGTTGCTTTCCTAGGTTGTGTGGTGTTGGACGATAGTATTAAGGAGGACCTTAGTAGGACGAAAGAGACTAGAGATTAGCCTTAAACTTGACTTCCTTGAGTATTAGGAGCTTCTTGGGTTTAATGGGCTATTATCATAGCTTATGAGTAGGTTCTCTTTTATTGTCCCTCCTATGACTTAGTTGACCCTAAGTAAGGACAATGTTGTGACCGACGTTTTGAGTAAGGTGAGTTGATGGATCAGGGAGTTTCTACCTCTTGTGTGATTCCTTTATGCTAATAAAATTCATATGTATGTCCCGGATGGTCGTGTAAGTCTATAGTGGCTAGAGGAGATCTTTAAGGGTTGCCCCCATGCCCTTGTTGCATACATCCTTGTCTCATGATCTTGATTGAACTTAGCTTTATGGATTGGAGGTCTCCGGGTGGTTTGGGCTACTTATATTGCATGCTTCCAGCGAGTGTAGAACTCGTAAGGTTATAATATGATGGTTAAGGATAGACGATCTATTTAGTTAATTCTGATGGGTTATTCACTTCTCTAAGGTTGATTTGAGGTTTAAGTTTTGTTATCAAATATAGATGAGGATAAGTGATTATCCGAAATGACCTTTTGAACTAGGAATGAGCATTTTGAATATTGGTGGAGTTGTTTGGTGGGCTTGTGCACTGGTGGTGTCTGTTGGGTTTCATAAATAGGGTCTTAAAACCCTACCTCAGCATGTTTGTGGTGGTCTCTAGTAATGAAGTATTAATTTATTTAGATCTTGTGAATCACTTGGGAGTAGTGTTACAAGTCTTAGAGGATGAGAGGTTGTTTGCTTAACATGATAGATATGAGTTGAGGATAACAAGAAGGTGGTTATAACTCCTTAAGGATTACAATATGAGTGTGCATTATATTTTTTCCCCGTTGAAGCTAATGTTGTGGTTGATGCTCTAAGTGGGGTGCCTATGGGTTGCCTAGCATATGTGGATGATGATAACAAAGAGGTGGCTAGAGAGGTCCATCAATTGGCTAGGTTGGGGCTACGATGGTGGAAGTTGAGCATGATGGTGTAGTATTTTGATAGTTCCAAATCTTCTTTGGTTAAAGGGGTGTAGCTTAAGAAAAGCTTGATTACCGCCTTATTAGAGTTGAAAGTTTTGGGTAAGAGAATGATAGAGTGGAGGTTGTCTCCCAAGAGGGAGATGGTGGTTATGGTACATAGTGGCTAAGGTGTATTCAAAGTTGACAATTGAGTTAAGGATTGTAAGTCTTTATAGAGTGTATAGGGAGGTTGGTAAGGTTGCATAAGGTTGGGGATTGCCTACGGATGTAGATATGGTTCGTCTGGTTCGTTATGTTTCTAGGTTGATGAGATGTGTTGATGGCCCTAGTGCTATAGAACTATTTGAGATGCTGGGTGATGTAGAGGATAAGTTGACTTAGGAGAAGGTCCTGGTAGAGGTATGGATGGATGAGTGAAGAAGTTAACTAATATTGATATGGTTGGGTGGAGTCATCTATTCGTATGTGTCTCTCAGGGAGCTGGTGCAATAATGGTAAAGCCATATCATACCTCTTTCATTGTATTCAAGCTTATGGTAGCACATCAAGTCCATTTCTATGATTCCAAGTCTTATGTTTTAGTCCTATCCCATTCATATGCATCAATGTTTAAGTTGGCAAGTTTATAATGATTTTACACTTATGTTGAGATTTTGAAAATGGTGTTTTAAACTGTATTGTTGCATTCTTGCTGGAGGTGATCTCCTTATGATTACTCTTCTCTTGTACGTTTCTTTGACATTCGAGGATGAATGTTGCCAAGGGACAGATATTGAAATGATCTCAAAAGTATCCGAAATCATAATTTCTATATATCTAAAACATCATACATTATTTTAAAAATTCGCCTTCATATTCTAGTTCAGGGGGTCAAATTTAGAGGAAAATGGTCTAAACTTAATTTTAGAGCAACTGTAGCAAAATCTGAATTTTCAAAGTGAGCCCAAAACAATGTTTAGGCGTGCCCTCCACATGACATGCTCCTATACAAAAATGGTCCAGTTTTATTTTTCAATCTAAGATTATAAAGTCTTGGGCCTAATTCCCCCCATACGTGAAAATACCTATGTTTAGCCTTATTTCACCCTCATATCATCCTTAACATTTCCCAATATCCTCTCAACACTTAGACTCATATTTCACCCTAAATTCAAGTTCCAAAACTCAAGACCAATTTTGAGGATTTCATCAAGGTTCTTCTTCAAGCTTCAAGTCTCCATCTCCAATCTTCACCAAGCTCATCTCTAAAGTTGAGGTATGTGGTTTTTAACCATTGGGTCCTTCCACCCATGGTGCCCTAATCTCCTTTTTACTCAATTTGCATGATTTAAAGTTGATTTATAAATGGGTTTACTAGTGTGAACATGTCTATGAACTATGTTAAAGCTATGTAAAGTTGTGACTATTTTGCTATGTTTTGAGCTATAAATCTTGGATTTATTTAAGATTTGATAAAGGGTTTTGACGTATATAGCTTGAGGGTGTTGCAAGGTGTTGATTTATGGTTTTATAATGGATTTTCTTGCATGATTTCATCTCTAAATTGTATGGTCTTGCATCCCCATTACACACCCTCTAAGTGTTTGATAGAATGTCTGGATGTGTTTTCTTGAGTAATTGAAGGTCCAAAGCATAAAATATGATATGAATGATGTTATGATGATGAAATAAGCTTATGTATATGATAAATCCTATACAAAGCACTACATTAAACCATGCCCAATCTGGGGGGGCTAAGAGTTCGGATAACCTAGATGGCGATTCGTACTCATCAAAATAGTAAGGGATTTGTATTTCACCACCACGGTGATGGGGTAGCATCATCATCAACCTAGAAGGGGGTTCGTACTCATCAACCTAGTGAGGGGTTTGTACCTCACTACTTAAGTGATGGGGCACGATCATCACCAACCTACCAAGGGGTTTATACCTTGGAAAGCTAGCTTGGTCTATTCTACACATATGATATCGTATATGAGCATGAGTTACTTAAGCTTGTTTTACCTATGCATTGATCATATATTCCATATTGTTATATTATGCCTATTGCCTATTGTTATGCATTTTAGTTATGATGTCTATCTCTTATTGCATTACGTCCTACATACTTAGTACATTTGAATATGCTAACGCATACTCTTGCTATATGATATCACCATGTAGGAACCAGAGTCCAAGTTGATCATCCTCCTCCTCCATGTGGCTAGTTCGGTGCTACTCAAGCTAGTTGGTGAGTCCTTCACTTTTGGGACCCTAGTCTATGTTTTTCTTATTATGTATTAAGATACACTTCTTTATATTCTACTTTGACTATGAGGGTGAGCCCGGTTGCTTTGTCTTGGACTCCGCTCCCATCTATGTAGTAGAGGTACTATTGGACGTGCTATGTATCTATGTTATGAGCCTGACTCTTTTATCTCTGGGTGTTGATATTATGCAAGCTTTCCCTTAGTCCGTTGCCCTTGTTTTCTAAACTTTTACATATTACTTAAGTATGAATCTCTCTCCCTTAGTCCCAATTTCCCTTGTTTTTGTTTCTTATGTTGTTTTGCATTGCTTCGGTGACCATGGATGTGTAATGATATGCTATGAGGCTTGTTTGGGGTTCCTTCGGGTTCCCCATTCGCCAATCATATCTAAGCCCTAGGCTTGGATCGTGGCAACTTTTCTAAGGTTGATCTTCGGTCCAGATACTACCAAGTAAAGGTAAGGAAGAGTGATACTCTCAAGATGACTTTTCGAACTAGGTATGGGCACTTTGAATTTGTGGTTATGTCTTTTGGGTTGACTAATGCACCGAATATATTTATGGATCTCATGAATAGGGTCTTTAAACCTTACCTTGACATGTTCATGGTTGTCTTTATTAATGATATATTGATTTATTCACGGAATTAGGAAGAGTAAGTGGATCACTTGAAGGTGGTGTTGTAAACCTTGAGAAAGGAGAGATTGCATGCTAAATATGAAAAATGTGGATTTTGGTTGAAAGAGGTTGCTTTTATAGGGCATGTGGTATCAGGTGATGGCATTAAGGTGGATCCTAAGAAGATGTAGGTGATTAGAAATTAGTCTAGACCCTTGACTCCATCGTATATTAGAAGTTTCTTGGGTTTGACGGGTTAGTACTGGAGGTTTGTGAATGGATTTTCTTCTATTGGTTCCCCTTAGACAAAGTTGACCCAATAGAAGGAAAAAATCATGTAGACCAGCAAATATGAAAAGAGTTGTCAAACCTTGAAAGATAAGCTTGTCTCCGCTCCTATCATGGCTCTATCGGAAGGGTTGAAAGGGTTTGTGGTATATTATGATGCATCAAAAATTAGTTTGGGGTATGTTTTGATGCAAAATTGCAAGGTGATAGCATATGCCTCTAGACAACTTAAGGTGCATGAGAAGAATTATCCCACCCATGATCTTGAATTGGCAGCCGTGGTGTTTGCTTTGAAGATTTTGCATCATTACTTGTATGGGGTTCATGTTGATTTGTGTACCGACTACAAGAGTCTCTAGCGTGTGTTCACCCAAAAAGATCTTAACTTGAGACAAAGAAGGTGATTAGATCTCCATAAAGATTAGGATATGAGTGTGCATTATCATCTTGGTAAAGCTAATGTTGTGGCCGATGCTCTAAGTAGAGTGTTCATTAGTAGTTTAGCTCATGTTGATGATGATGGCAAAGAGGTGGCTAGAGAGATCACTAGTTGGCCAGATTGGGGGTTAGGTTGAATGAAGTGAAAATGGTGGTGTAGTGGTGGTTGATGGTTTCAAATCTTCTTTCATTGAGGAAGTCAAGTCGAAATAAGACCTTGATCCTGCTTTGTTAGAGTTGGGGCCTTCGTAAAGGATGGTAAATTAGGGGAGATGGTACCTTTAGGTACCAAGGTAGGTTGTGTGTGACTAATGTAGATGACTTGAGAGAGTTGACTTTTAAAGAGGCTTATGATTCATCCTATTTTATTCTTCTCGATTCCATGGGAATGGATAGAGACTATGGGGAGGTATCTTGGTAAAGTTGGTGTGATGGCTTTGTTAGTATAGAATTTGGTTATGGAAGTTTTGGAGGAGATGAGTTGACACGAGACTGATTTGATAAGGCTCAAAGTAGGCAAAAATCATCTTTCGATATGAGAAGGAGAGAACTTGAGTTTACGATTGGTGATTGGGTTTACTTGAAGGTCTCACCCATGAAGGGTATTGTCCATTTAAGCCAGAAAGGTAAATAGAGCTCAACGTTTGTAGGGGCTTATAGAATTTCAAGGAGATTTGGTAAGGTTGCATATGAATTGGAGTTGCCCATGGTTATGAATATTGTTCATCTGGTCTTCCATGTGTTTATGTCGAGGAGATGTGTTGGTGAACCAAGTGCCATAGTGCCCATGGAGATTGTGGGCGTTGTGGAGGATAATGTTACCTATGAGGAGCTCCCCAGTTGAGATACTAGATAGACAAGTAAAAGTTAAGGAACAAAGATATAGCATCCGCTAAGATCATTTGGAGGAATCAACAAATTGAAAGTGTCACTAGGGAAGTTGAAAGCGGACATGAGGAAGCGATGATAGTATCTCTTTCACTCTATTCAAGCCTAAGATAATAAATTAAGTCCCATCTATGATTTCAAATCTTAAGTTACAGTCCTCTGTCATCTTGCATGCACTCATGTTTATGGTGGCAAGTTTATGGTGATGTTTGACATTCATGTTGAGATTTTTAAAAATGATGTTTAAGTGTATTTGTTGCATTCATGTCATCCTGAAATCTTCATGATTACTTCTTTCATATATGTTTCTTTGACATTCGGGGATAAATATACCCAAGAGAGAGATATTGAAATGCCCCACATATGCTTCAGAAAGTTCCATAATCATAACTTTTATATATCTTAAAATTCGTATGTGATGGAAGGGCACCAAGACATGTCTCAGGCTCACCCTCAAAGTAAAAAAACACAAATGGAAGCAATAGGCAGAGGAATGGTGGCTTATCCTTGGAAAATAAGACTCATAATAACAAATGTCTCAATTCTGATCTAGCGTCAAACGATGGATGAAAGTAATCTGTGGTCCCTACATGGTGAGATCATGTAAGCAAAAGTATGCATTAGTACGTTTGAATGTACTAAGTATACGGGGTGCAATTCATGTAACTTGCCAAAACCTGCATACAATGCTAGATGGCAAGGACACATAATATAGAAAGAGATTTATAGCATAGGAATGTAATATAACAAGATGGTATGAAATTCATAATACATGAAATGCAAATGATGCTCACATATATATTGGAGATTAAACCTCAACTGACATAAGTAAGACTAAGCGAGCTATTACTTGGAATCCCGATGAAATCCCCTCATCGGTAAAGAGGTGATCTACTTGCCAAAGGTAAATCATACTTCACCTTATGGGCAATCTCATTTTTGTATGAAGTAACCTTCTTTACAGGCAACCCCATTTCGGATAGGATTTTCACATATACCATATCATATCATATCATTTCTTCACCTTACGGGCAACCCCATTTCGAAAGCATCTTTTCTTACGGGCAACCCTATTTTGAAAAGGATCCTATGCTAGGCACATAGTTTAAGTAAATAAAGAGGGCCCCTAGGGATTGCCCTAATGCCCCCAATCCATCGTTACTAAGTCGTCATCCCATAAGAATACATATGTTTATATTCATATGCTTTCAAAAGAGACAATAGTCATCTCTAAAACTATTTCAGTGCATTCTTAGGCTTAAAGGTCAAACACCATTCATAATAGTTCGTACCTAGTCTCAAATGCCAAAATCATAATTCATAGCAATAATATTCATGCATAGGAATAGCCCATTCATATATAAGATGGTGCAAGTACCCAAAATACTCCAAGGGTCATAATCATAGACGTGTATGTAAACACATTCTTGTCATAACCACTATCTTATCAAAATCATATCATAGAACATAATTAGACTTAACCCACTTTATAATTTACATAAAATCCAATATCATGAATGCAAATGCTATGAATGATGTGAGGAAAATATGGTTAACTAAGATTCAATCTAAAATTAACAATATAATATGAAATTCAAATGAAAACAAAATTACATCTACATTTAAAATTATAATATAATTACCCATTGTCATGGCCCAAGCCCAGGACCTAGATGTGACCAGCGAATGGGGAACCCGAAGGAGCCCCAAATGAGCCTCATAGCATATCATTGCATATTCTTAGTCACGAAAGCAATAAAATATGGCATTAATAGATAGGCATAATAAGGAAAATGGGACTAAGTGCAAACTTAAACATCATAACATTAACGAACAAGAGAGTCAAGACTCATAGCATAGATACATAACATATCTAACAACATATCTACTATGTAGATAAGAGCGGGGGCCATGACAAGCAATCAGGCTCAATCTCATAGTCAATACATAACATAAAAAGAAAGATAGTCTTAGTACATAGCTAGAGATCATAAGCAACATCCCGGGAATGGAGGACTCGCCACAAGCTTGAGAGACAATTGTACTAGTCACATGGAGGAGGTGGATCAAGCGGTGCTCTAGTTCCTACATGGTGATATCATGTAGGCATAGAGTATATGTTAGTAATTTTGAATGTACTAAGTATGTGGGACGCAATGCAACAATAAATAAGCATAATGATCAAAATGCATAATTATGCAATACATGAGCAAATGGCAGTATGACATGCATGGAAGATGTTTGAAGTAAATCATACTTTCATAGAGCATAAAACATGTGCAGGGAGTGACCATTCTTAGTGCAATCCAAGGCCTACCACCTCCTTAGAGAGGCGCATGAGGTACAAATACCTTCATGAGGTTGATGGAGTACAAACCCCAAAATGGATTGATACGTACAAACCCCTAATAATGCTGATGGAGTACAAAACCCCTAAAATTAGTTGATGTAGTACAAACCCCCCAATAAGGTAGATGAGTACCAAACCCCAACAAGGTAACCCAGTCCTACCACCTCCCGAGCTACGTGATCGAGGTACAAACCCCTCAATAAGGTTACCCGAGCCTACAATCACTGAGCTAGGCTTAGTTATCCCCAACACTATATATGGATAATATCATATATATACATATATATATTCCTCCCATCATCATATAATCATCTTAGCCATACATTCTTCTCATCATTATATAATCATCATATTCACACATTCCTTTTATCACCATATAGTCGTCATATGCATACATTACTTTCATCATCAATTCATCATTATGTAGTCATTCATCTCATAAGGCATGCATTAGACCTTTGATTCCTCAATAAACCATAACCAAATATTTTATCAAACACTTAGAGGGTGTATAGTGCTAGTGTAAAAC
>JAOTQJ010158388.1:0-28896 GCA_025642045.1 Solanum sejunctum | reverse complement strand
ATCTGGGTTATTGTTGATAGGTTGACAAAATCAGCTCATTTTCTTCTAGTTCGGACTACCTACTCAGCTGAGGACTACGCTAGATTGTATATTAAGGAGATTGTACGCGTTCACGGTGTTCCTATATCCATTATCTCCGATAGAGGTGCCCAGTTTACGGTAAATTTTTGGCGGTCATTTCAGGCGAGTTTGGGGACGCAGGAAAGTCTTAGCACAACATTCCATCCCCAGTCCGATGGTTAAGTTGAGCGTACTATCCAAATGTTAGAAGATATGTTACGGGCCAGCGTGATAGACTTCCAAGGTAGCTGGGATGAGGACTTATCGTTGATTGAATTGCATATAATAATAGTTACCATTCCAGCATTTAAATGGCACCGTACGAGGCACTATATGGTAGGAAGTAACGATCATCGATCGGTTGGTTTAAAGTTGGTGAGGCAGAGTTGATTGGACCAGATGTAATCCAACAAGCGGTGGACAAAGTGAAATTAATTCAAGAGCGGTTATTAGCATCTCAGAGCCGTCAGAACTCTTATGCAGATAATTGTCGTCACTGTTTAGAGTTCCAGGTTGGAGATTGGGTATTCCTGAAAGTATCACCCATGAAGGGCGTTATGAGATTCGGTAAGAAAGGAAGCTCAGCCCAAGGTACATTGGTCCGTATCAGATCGTCTGCAGAATAGGCAAGGTTGCCTACGGGTTAGAGTTGCCAGCGAATTTGAGAGGATTTCACCCAGTATTTCATGTTTCCATACTTCGTAAATGCATCGGGGATCCTTACAGAATTTTTCTTGTCAATGATATACAGGTTATGGAGGAACTACTTTTGACGAGCAACCCATCACTATATTAGACCGTCAAGTCAGGAAACTTCGAAACAAGGATGTAGTCTCAGTTAAAGTGTTGTGGTGCAATAATAACTGAGAGGAGCTGACTTGGGAAGTGGAGGAGCAAACGAAAAAGAAATACCATCATTTATTTCCTGTATCTTCAGGTAATTCATTTTCCTTGCAAACACGACATATGATAACTAAGTTGTTCATTGTCAGATGTGGTGTTATAGACAAAGCTTGCATGGATAGTATGACATTCGAGGATGAATGTTCTTAAGGGGGGGAGGATGTTAGAACCTATAAGTCCTTAATTGGTTCAATTTGGTAAAGTTTGGAACCAAATGTAAATTTCTTCTAAAGTATAGTCTATAAGATTTAAATTGTTAGTGGGTGGCAGTTTTTGATTGGTTCAAGAGGGACTTGTTTGCCTATATATATGTGTATATATTTTGTAGGCATGAGAGAGTCACACACTTAGAATAAATTAGAGAGCAACCAAGAAAGGGCTCTCGGGTGGCTACAGTACCAAGAAAAAAAATTCTTTTTTCGATCTTTGGATTATTTAACACTTCAAGCTTGGTATATTAGGTCTCCTAAGTGGCGTGGTGGTGTTAGTTGGTCAAGGAAGCGCTTGGTTTGGTGGATATGAAGATTTTGGTCTAGTAAGGGGATTGAAAGATATGTTAATTTCTAGCTTCATTTATGTAAATTAAAGCTTGTGGGCGTGTTAAATTGAAGGTTACACATGAAAAGAGGGTTGATTGTTAGCTTGAATTGTGAATTTGGAATTTGGGGTTGAATGGGGACAAGCTTGCATATGAAAATATATTAATTTATAGTCATGAAAATAGTCCTTGTGGGGTGAAAAAAGTGTTGGGAAAATATGTGAATGTATACATGATGGTTAGCTTGAATTAGAGCCCTATTGGAAGTGTAATATTATGTTTTAACGTTGGGGGTTTGCGTAGGGCGTTGGAGTGATGTATTATAGTTCTTGGAGTATATAGGAAGGCTTTAATATGGTAGATATGTACCTATATGTATGTTGCCCTGTTTTTATAAAAGTTGTGCCATAATAGCGTTTTGTGATGTTTTTGATGTTGTGATGGTATTGGAGAGGGATTATTGATGTTGTAGGTGGTTGTTGTTATTGTTGATTGATTTATTTGAGCCGAGTTAAATTCTAGGGGCGGCGTATTATAACGGGAGATGCTAACGAAATTTTTATAAAACTTGGAACAAAGAGTTAGGATTTAAGACCCGATATGGTTGTTAATCGTTGGCGTTATTATAATTTGTGTAGACGTTGGATATCCGGAAGCATAAATTGGATTGGTCTTGCATTGGCATTAGTTGGAGAAAGAAATCGAGGTATGTAAAGATTCTTATCTCTTGGCATAAATTAGTTAAGCTTAGTCAACGTCATACGTTTGAAAATCCCTTTTCCTTCACAATTTGGGTCCAAATATATCCTATGTTCGCTCCTTGGTACTTTTATAAAAATGTATTTATATTTTGATTCTTGGGTGTGTAGAGCCCGCAAGTTTTATAAGTGTGAAATGGTTTAAGATGTTGAAAGAATTTATTTTATTAGAGGGCGCAAATGCCCGTAACTTTCGACAAAAAGCCTAAATGGGATCTATATTAATTCCTTGCCACACTTATGTTAAATTAACTTTATCCTTAGCTTTTGAGTCTTTAGAATCCATGAATGGTGTTCATTTGACCGAAAGTCAAGTAGTTTGGAAAACTATAGATTCAAATGGTTCCGAAATTACTAACGCGTACAACTTTCGATAAAAATTCTAAATCACTTCAAAAATTGTTTTGAAGCCTATTCTAGTAATGTGTATGATGGGAATTAAGTAAGTTCCTTTAAACTACCTGTATGTGTAAATTTGAGCAACTTTGGCAAAATTTATAAATGAATGATTTCTTGATTTTAAAAAAATGAATATTTTTCATATCACTAAGCTTATGGAACTAGTTTTTATGCATGTGATTCTCACGACACTATTCGACCATTATGGTTTCATTTCCCAGTTCCTGGGCCAGTTATTATAATGCGTATGTATAACTATATATATATATGTATATATATTCCAAAGTAGGTTGGTTACGACGGGTCGGTTTGCCCATTGGTCGGCTTTGCTTAGTTTGGAGACATAAGGAGCTGGGCTTGGGATATGTTGGCATCATGACGTGTGGGTGTTGGGACTTGTTTGCCGAAGCTCACATGAGTGCTTGGCTGCTGTTCGCCTCAGCTCACTTATCGAGCAAGATGACCTCTACACATTATGATACGTGAGTGCTTAGCCGTTGTTCGCCTCGGCTCACCTATCATATGACGTGAGTGTAGGCCGCTGTTCGCCTCGGCTCACTTATGCTACAGTCGGGACTTGTGTTGGAGATTTCGGGGATTTGAAATTTCTGGTGTTATGCTGTGGTATGGCGCGCGTTTGGAGGTCGCCATCGTTCCGGTCCAGTATACATTACTTTGATATGTTAAATAAAGAATTACTTTAATGTTTGTATGTAGGTTTGACTCATATATTTTTATTGGGATTATTTCTCTCATTTACATTTCGTACTTTCCGCTTTACATATTTGGTACGTATTTCGTACTAACCCCTTCCTTCGGTGGTTGCATTTCTTACCCGCAGGTACTAACGTATAAGCTAGAGAGCCACCTTCTTACGATCTCTGTCTACCATTGAAGTGCTCCCTTTGCCTTATTAGCAGATTTTTGGTATATATATGTACACTTATTTTCTGTATTTTACATTTATGTATATTCGAGGGTATAACGGGGCCCTATCCCATCCTATGTTTCAGTTCGTATGTGCAGAGGTCTATGGATATATGTGGGTGTGGATATTTCATGTGGTATGACTACGTTTGTATGATACATTTGTTGGGCAATTCTACTACAGTGGTGACCTTGTCGGCCCATGTATGTATATGTATAGATATTTATTGTAGGTTGGGGTTGCTGTTTGCAGGTTTGGTTAGTCAGTAAAAGAGAGGAAACTTTGCCGAAATTTTGATAGATTCCTTAGCTATTATAGTTGAAAATCCGGTTTAGTGTTTGTATGGATGCCCAAACGGCACTAATCATGGTCCCAGGGTTGGGTCGTGACATTTCAATACAA
The DNA here is from genome assembly GCA_025642045.1 of Solanum sejunctum. NCBI lineage: Eukaryota > Viridiplantae > Streptophyta > Magnoliopsida > Solanales > Solanaceae > Solanum > Solanum sejunctum. Next base: position 24,908 of record JAOTQJ010158388.1, on the reverse strand, counting down.
AGGCAAATTATAATATACAAATTCTTGCAAAACCTCGATCAACTTACCAGATTTTCCATCATCAGACTGCAGCCCTATATGATTTAGAAGTTTATCCATTAGATTGAGTATAACCTTGACCTAGTTCTGTTAGGTCTTGACTTGATTTGAGTCGCTTTATCTATAACTATTAGTTTCCCAATGCTATAGACAATAGACACTTCATTGAGAACAAATTAAGAGATAGATTACGTAAGAAAATCTATACAAATGCTAAGTCATTTCCTCATTAGGATTACATTTAATGGACCATGGAAGTCCCCCTACGTTGATGCTTTTCTCCATTGCGTGAAGATAATTAACTGAGCGAGATAAACCTAGAACAAAATCTTCATATTGATCAAAACCCAAACGAAATTTGACTTGTAGCTTGTAAGTCAATTAAACATTTGCCATGACATCTTGGTGTTTTGGAAAAGTTGATGTTAATATATTCAAATCTTGCTTACTATGGGATAATTTGATACAATTCCTGTTCAATGATAAAATCTCGTCTTTCCTCCATTTAAAAATGTGATAGTAGGTTCTCAATGAACAATTTTGACTAGTTTTATGATAGTTTTTGTGTTAAATAAGGGTGTTGGAATTGACAAGGATGGCTTTTGTGTTAGAAAACTAAGTACTCTTGAAATTGAACCAAATATAATAAACTCAAAGAAGATGTTAAAATTCCAGCATATCATTAACAAGGAGAGCATATGAATTTGTACAAGGAAACGATAATTATTTCCTAGCTATTAGCCTTGTAAGTGGATAAAAATGACAAGTAAAATGCCCCACTAATAAGCAACTAACTTTAACTAAGTCTTTTGCTAGAAAATAGGAAAGTTGTCAACTAAAACTTGGGTAAAAGACAGTAAAAAAAGTAAGTTGGAAGTTAAAAAATGCCAACTAGTTAACACTCTTCCTTAGCATTTTCTTGACGAGCACCAATTCTTTGCCTTAGATCTTCAATCCTTTCCTTTGGCAGAGACTTAGTGATAGTGTTCGCTAGCTGGCTCTCGGATGATCAATGAACCAACAACACTTCATTGGACTGTTGGACTTCTCTAATAAAATGATATTTGATCTTGATGTGCTTAGTTTGACCATGAAACACTGCGTTTTTGAGATTGAAATCGTTGAACTGTTGTCACACATGATCCTGGTAGCTTCAGTTTGTTCATGGCCCAAATCCTTCAACATCTTCCTTAACCAGATAGCTTGGTTTATAGCAAATGCAGTAGTTATGTACTCAGCTTCTGTTGTTGATTGAGTTGTAGTTTCTTTTTACCTAGAGTTCTAACCAAAACAACTTGGCTCCAAACAAAATAAATATCTAGAAGTGCTTCTGGAATCATCAATGTCGCCACCCCAATCACTATCAGAGTAACCTAACAGATTCATAGTCACTCCAGTAGATGTTGGGAAAAAAATTCCAAACTTACTAGCTTCTTTAATATACCTTAACACTCTTTTAGTTGCTTTGAAATGTGTGTCTCTAGGAGAATGCATGAACCTTGACAGGAAACTTACAACAAACAGAATGTTAGGTCTACTTGTGGTTAAATATAGAAGGCTGCCAATAAAACTTCTATACATACTGTCATCCACTTTTTCAGAATACTTATCCTTGCCAAGCTTCACACTAGTAGATATTGGAGTACTCACAAGTTTGCAATCTTGCATTTTATCAGAAATATATTTCTGCTGGCATATAAATATTCCATTGCTGGACTGCAAGACTTCCAAGCTAAGGAAGTACTTCATGACTCCAAGATCAGTCATTTCAAAGACTTTCTCCATTTCATTTTTGAACCTTTGGATTAGTTCCATTTTTCTTCCTTTAACAAGCACATCGTCCACATAAATTGAGACAACCAAGGACTCACCATCCATGACTTTCACATACAGGGTAGATTCACTTTGACTTCTACTAAAGCCAAGTTGGATGAGATGATTGTCCATCCTTTCGTACTATGCCCTACGAGCTTGTTTTAGGCCATACAAAGCCTTCGCTAAGAGATAAACTTGATCCTCCTTTCCATTAATTGAGAAACCATCAAGTTGGTCTACATAAATCTCTCTAGCAAGCAAACCATTCAAAAAGCTAATTTAACATCAAGGTGATGAATCTGCCAGGAACTATAAGATGCAAATGCAAGAATACGCTTGATTGTGTCATACCTTGCTACTGGAGCAAACATTTACTAGTAATACACACCATGTTGTTGTGCGTATCCCTTCACCACCAATCTAGCCTTATACTTGCAAACTGAGCCATCAGGATTGAGTTTTGTTTTGAAAATCCATTTTACACCAATCACCATGTGATTTCTAGGCTTATCAACAAGCTGTCAGGTTTCATTCTTCTCAATCATGTCTATTTCTGCTTGCGTAGCTCTCATCTATGCCTGAGAATCTTGTGCTTTAACATAGCTTGTTGGTTCAAAGACAACCAAATTGCACCACTGTTAGACATCTTTTAAGGATCGAGTGTGCCGCATTGGTATGTCATCTACTAGTTCATCTTCCACAAGTTGAGGCTACTCTTTTAAATCAGAAAAATGGGTCTTCTGATTTCCAATCCCAAGTATTTGCTTCATCAAACTTCACTTCTTGCCTTAGAATTAGTTTTTCTTCTTTAAACAGAAAATCCTGTATCCTTTGGATGAACTATAGCCCATAAATATGCCTTTCTGAGCCCTGTTGTCCAGCTTACTCCTCTTTGATTCTGGAACATGATTATAACATATACACCCAAAGATTCTAAGATAGTATCCTGATGGTTTGTTCCCACACCATGCTTCATATGGAGGCATGTCCTGCAAGGCCTTAGTAGGTAATTTTTTCAAAAAATATGCTGAGGTGTTGATTGCCTCCGCCCAAAACTGGTTTGGAATCTTTTTTTCAAGCAAAAGACACCTGGACATCTCCATTACTATCCTGTTCTTCCTTTCGGACATTTCATATTGTTGTGGAGTGTACAGTAATGTCAATGGGCATTCAATACTTGTGCTATTATAAAACTCCATAAACTGAGATTATATTGATTCTCTACAAATACTGGTTTGGAAGTATATTTTCCTCCATTATCAGACCTCAAAGCTTTAATATTGAGATTATATTGATTCTCTACTAAAGTATTAAATTATCTAAAAACATTAAAGACTTTACTCTTGAGTCTAATGAAATAAACCCAACACATTCTGGTGTAGTCATCAATAAAGAGGAGAAAATATTTATTACCACTCAAGCATTCTATTTTCATTGTTCCGCAAACATCCATATGAATGAGCTAAAGTTTCTGGTTAGTTCTCCATGCTTGATCTGATTGAAATGGCAATTTTGTTTGTTTCCTTTGCTGGCAGATTTCACAAACTTAATCATTAGAAAGAATTTCAAGCATATTTTCCACCGAATCCTTCTTTTTCATCTCTGTGATGCTTCTCAGATTGAAGTGACCAAACCTTCTGTGCCATAGGTTTGTACATATTTGTGATGTAGTGGTATAAGCTTGCTCAATCATTTTCTCCCAATCAACTGAAAACAACTTGTTGCTCATCTTGACACAAAATAGTTCTACTCCAAAAGAGTTAGAAACAACACATCCACGATTCTTGAAATGCAGAGAATAATTATTTTCAAGCATTTTTCCAACACTCAATAAATTATTACTCATATCAAGTGTGTACAAAACATCAAGAATAGTTTTGATACCTGATATTGCAGAGATAGACATTGTACCTCTGCCTTTGACATCTACAGCCTCACCATTTCTAACTTTTACATTGGATTTGTAAGTATCATCAAGGAATTTGAACATTTCAGCATCATTGAACACGTGATGTGTGCAACCACTATCAATAAGCCACAAATCAGAGGATCCATTGGTTGAAAAGTATGAAACTGTAAAGAGTTCCTCCTCATGTGCATGTAAAGCTTATGCTATTTGTGCTTGCAAAGCTTCAGAGGCCTTTGTTCTAGATATTCAAACCTTAGATATGTGTCGTGTCTACTTACAGTTATTGCATACAACATCGATTCTCCACTAGCAATATTTCTCCAGATGTGTAGTCTTCTTGCAGTGCTTGCAGGGAAGAAACTTTTGCTTCAAATCTCCATTATTGTTTACACCATCATGCTTGCCCCTATTATTTTTAGTTGAACTGTTGCTTTCCTTTACACAAGTTTTGCTTTTGTACAGAGAAAGCACCTTCAGTAAACTTGTCCCATTTCATAGTCCTTCTTTGCTCTTGAGCTTGAAGAGCATTCATTAATTCACCTCATGAGAGTTTGCTCAAGTCATTGGATTCTACAAGAGAGGAAATTTTATATTAAACCTCCCAGGAAGAGTCACAAGAACGTTTTCCACAATCCTGTTGTCTGTAAGTTCTTCACCAAGAAGTCTAATATTATTAACAATTAAGGAGATTCGATCAACATACTTATTGATTGATTCATCCTCCTGTATATTCAGGGACTCAAACTCTCTTTTCAGGTTCAACCCTTGCATTTAATGTGTTCTATCGCTACCTTGGTATTCTTCTTTCAACTTGTCCCAAGCCTCTTTTGCCGTTTTACAAGCCATGATTCTATAGAACACAGAATCTGCTATTGCATTCTGTATAACCAACTTGGCTTTAGATTTCTTTGCCTTCTCTTCACTATTGGATTTGATCTGAGCCATAGTAGGATTTGCTGGAAGAACAACAATTGGTTTATCTTCCGTCATAGTTTCCTAATGATTATAGGCTTCTAGAAAAGCTTGCATTTTCACGAACTAAATTTGGTAGTTTTCACTAGTGAAAGTGAATGGTCGATTTAAATGAAGGATGTTGGATGCCATTTGTGCTATAGGTTGAAAGGTCCCGTAAGATCAACTAGAGGCACTGATACCACTGTTAGAAAACTAAGTATTGTTGAAATTCAAACAAATATAAAAAAAACTCAAAGAAGATGTTAAAATTCCAGCATATCATTAACAAGGAGAACATCTGAATTTATACAAGAAAAAGATAACTATTTCCTATCTATTAGCCACTTACAAAGTGGATAAAACTTATTAGTAAAATGCCCCACTAATCAGCCATAAAGGGCCACTAATAAGCAACTAACTTTGACTAAGTCTTTTGCTACAAAATAGGGAAGTCGTTAACTAAAATCTGAGTAAAAATAGTAAAAAACTAAGCTGAAAGTTAAAAAATGCCAACTGGCTAACAATGTACTGGTTTGGAATGGTGATGTTGGATAAAAAACCTTGCGAGGAGTTTCTTCAATGGCTCTAGCAGCCACCAGAGAAATATGAACTAAGAATTGGTTAAGACACCAAGCGTTACCAATCTAAGGGTTTAGGTTTTAAATCAAACCTTTTGTATTTTGGATGGGATACATGAAATGCATATGTATTTGTAGGGAGTAATTTACTTATAGGAAAGCGTTTCACACATGTTTTATGCCTTCAATTATGTTTTATCAATTCATACTATCAAATCTTCATCTTGGTGTTCTTCTTCATCTAAAGTTTTGTATCCTGGATATATATTTTCCAACAATCTAAAACCGGTATTCTACTAAGACATCATATTCGGATGCAGACATTGAAGTCACAGAAAATTCAAACAAAATTGGATATAGACAAAACAAAATTGGATTTTCATGAACCAGTGAAGGAAGTAAATTTTATATTAAAATATAAATATATTTTTTCTTTCAACTTTGAGTGTTGAACCAACAAGGAAATCAGCTTGAAGTTTAAAGTGATCAAAATCAGAGAAGCTGATCAAGAAGAAAATGTCCTCAAAATCAGGTATTTATTTTTCGTAACCCTACTTATTATTTATTTATTTACAAAAATTTTATCCTTTGTGACTTTTGTGAAATTTATTTTCATAAATATTAGGATAAATGATACACTTGTGATGATCTTTAAATGCTTGATATTTTTAGGAATATTATTTGTTTTATGTGATTCATTGATTCATTATTACTGCATAAAGAATATGTATGAAGTTTATACTTAAAAGTTGTTATAACTGAATATACTTAAAAGTTGTTATAAGTGAATTGAAATCTTGGAACATGAGTAAGTGAATTGAATTTTCTATTTATGTGATATGAAAAGAGACTTGATATGTTCAAAATGTCGTGAAGTTTGAAAGGTAATCAAAATGCAACATTAGAATTAAATGTATCCGGTATATATTTGTAACACAGAAACTATTTGAGATAGTGTGCCATAACTTTTCAATTCTTTATGAATATTGTGATATTGTGTGATAGTTTGTCGATACATTCATCGTAAAAATATTATTTAAAAAATCATAATAGTAACTAGAAGTTTTTAATTTTCACATTTTAATAAAGGATCTTGGAGAAATTAGAATCATATTGGGTATCAAAAATATAAAGAGGACAATACCCTATTTGATCCTAGATTGAGTCAAGTAATTATGATGAAAGAATTATGACTTAACTTGTGTATAAACAAACACTATTGTAAGGGCCAGTATTTGAGTTCTTTATTTTCTTTAGAGAACTTAAAACTTGAGATATTGTAACTTACATATCTTATATAAATATATGTTTTGGTGACAATTAGACATCGAATGTATGAGAAAAACAAATTTACCACATGACGGATATTTACCTTGAGAGGAGATATAATATCTTGAAATCAAGAAATAAACTTGCATTAGTAAAACCAAGGACATGAATTGAGTGGTAGAGAGATTTCAGTCTTTTAGAAATACATTGACTTCACAAAATATGAGCTCAATTTTGTGATAGTCAAGCCGTTCTAACTCGAGCATGTAAAGATTATATATGGGGATGTCAAAATGCATAAGTTGTTGACATGATTATGTGAGAGTTATTTCAAGATGGAATAATTTCTATCACATTGGTGTAGTCAGAGAATTTGACTAATCTATTTACCAAATTTCATAAAAAAAAGTTATCAAATAAAACTTCAAGTTTAATTATGTTAAAACTCCATATTTAGGTCCACCAATAATGGCAATCCTGCTATGAGTTCAAAGGGTAACAAGAAGTTATTGATATGCAGATGTTTCAGCAATAAATTGATAGATATACTAGCACATGCCATAGATTAGAGGATTGAGTTCTAATACTCGTAATGAGGTTCAGTTCAAGGAACAAGTGTCTCAAATATGACAAAGCACTACAAGAACATCACCCATATATATGAACATAGAAGCGGTGCCACTTTAATTGGGAGTTGAAGTTACTTTCACAAATGTTCATGAAATTTGGATAGAACATGCCCATTAAAGTGCTAAGCATGTTTGAGAGGAGAGGAGACATAGATAGTTTATTTGTGTAATGTCACTGATGTTATCATAAGTAATAACATGTTCAAAGATATAACTCTACATGGGATTTTGATTTCGTCTTATGACATATACTAAGATAATGTGTCACGACCAAGCCTAGGGCCCAGACGTGACACATCTCAAGAGTAACCCGAAGGTACCCCAAGCAAGTCTCTTAGAACATCATTACATATCCTTGGTCACAACATCAATAAAACAAACATTAAGAGATAATAAATAGGGACAACCGAGGGGTAAGGGAACACTTTCATATCATAGACATTAGAACAATAGAGTCATTGCTCATAGCATAGATACATAACATGTACAACAACACCTCTACTATATAGATAAGAGCAGGGGCCACGACAAGCAACTGGGGCCACCCTTTTAGTCAATACATAAAGAAAGAAAAATAGTCTTAGTACATAACAAGAGATCATAAGCAATGTCCCTAGAATGGAGGACTCACCAACAAGCTTGAGAGACAATCGTACTAGCCACGTGGAGGGGGAGGATGATCAAGTGGTGCTCCGATTCCTACATGGTGACATCAGGTAGGCATAGACTATGTGTTAGTATGTTTGAATGTACTAAGTATATAGGATGCAATGCAACAATAGATAGACATCATAGGCAAAATGTATAATAATACTCAATAGATAGCATAATAGCAAGATGACATGTATGAATGATGCTTGAAGTAAAATCATGCTTATATAGAACATAATACATATGTAAGGAGTGACCATTCTTAGTTCAATCCAAGGACTACCACCTCCTTGGAGACGCGCATGAGGTTCAAACCCCTTCATGAGGTTGATGGAGTACAAACCCCCCAACAAGGTTGATGGAGTACAAAACCCCCAACAAGGTTGATGGGTACAAACCCCCAACAAGGTTGCATGGGCCTGCCACCTCCCGAGCGAGGCGATCGAGGTACAAACCTGTCAACAAAGTTACCTAGGTTTACAACCTCCTGAGTGAGTCTTGGTCATCCCCAGCACTATAGAGATAATATCATATATATGTAAGTCTTGGTCATCCCCAGCACTATAGAGATAATATCATATATATATATATATATATATATATATATATTCCTTTCATCATCATATATAAACCATCCTTTCATCATTATAAAGTCATTTAACTCATAAGACAGGAGTTGGACCTTCAATTCCTCAAGAATCTATAACCGGACATTTTATCAAACACTTGGCTGGTGTATATTGCTAGTGCAAAACCATGTAATTCAAGATTGTTATCATGCTAGAAAATCCAATGTAAAATAATCAATAGATACTTGGTAACACCCTTAAGCAATATACATCAAAACCTTTCATCTAGTCTGACAATAGATCTTAGATTCATAGCTCAAAACATAGTAAAACAATCACAATTTTATAAAATCCAACATAGTGTGCAATGAATTTCATAATACCTAATGCCCATGAGTAAATCAACTTTAAGTCTTGCAATTTAGAGTAAAAGGTAGATTGGATATCATGGGTGAGAGAAATCCATGAAAAAACCCACATACCTTAGCTTTGGAGATGAACTTGATGAAGATTGGAGATGGAGAGTTAAAGCTTAAATGAGAACCTTAAGATCCGGATGAGTTTTGAGACTTGAATTTGGGAGTAAAATATTTGACTAAGTGTTTGAATGGTTATTTTGGAATGTCTTGAATGATATGAGGGTGAAATAAGGCTAAGTATAGGTATTTTTACACATGGTAACACATAATCCCAAGACTCAAAAGTCTTAGACTAAAGTCAAAAACTGACAACAAAAAGAACTAAGGCGAGCCCTTGGCGTGTCGCGCCAGGGGAGTGAAAACCTCTCTGGATATCGCATTTTATGATTTCCAAATTTTGATATGGTTTCTCTTAAATTGGGGTTAGACCCATTCTCCACTCAATTTGACCCCCTTAACAAGAATATGAAGTCGAATTTCTGATATCAAGCATGAATTTTGAGATATATATCAATTATGATTCTGGGCACTTCCGAGGCATATTTTTGGGCACTTTTTTGGGTCATTTCAACATCTCCCCTTTGGAATATTCGTACTCAAATGTCAAAGAAACATATATGAGAGCTGAAAACATGAAAATTTCAGCCAATATAAGGATGCAACAATGCACTTAAACATTATTTCACAAATCTCAACATAAGAGTAAAATCATCATGAATTTGTCAATTTAAACATGAATGTATGCATATGTCATGGGATGAACTTAGACTTGAAATCACCTAGGGGACTTAGAGTGATACCTTAGGCTTGAGTAAAGTGGAAAAGATAAGGATATGGATTTTGCATGTCCACTTCAGCCTCATATGTAGCACTTTCAACTTGTTGATTCCTCCAAAGGACTTTAACGGACTTGTTCCTTAACCTATTTACTTGTTTATCCAAAATCTTAATCGAAATATCTTCATAGGTCAAATTGTCTTCCACAACACCTACAATATCAAGGAGCATAATAGCATTAGGATCTCCCACACACTTCCTCAACATAGATACATGAAAGACCGGATGAACCAACTCTATCTCACTAGGCAATTCTAACTCATAAGCTACCTTGCTAATTCTCCTCATTACACATTCTCCTCATTACGCTATAAGGGACCACATATCTTGGGCTCAACTTTCCCTTCTTACCAAAGAGAACCACACCCTTCATGGGTGACACCTTCAAATAAACCCAATCATCCACTTTGAATTCAAGATCCCTTTTCCTCATATCGGCATAGTACTTTTGGAGACATTGAGCCATTTTCAACCTCTCCCTAATCAGGCTAACCTTCTCAAGATCCTCCATAACCACATTTGGTCCCAATAATGCCACCTCACCAATTTTAAATCACCCAACCAGTGATCTATAATGTCTACCATAAAGCGCCTCAAAAGGAGCCATACCAATGCTAAAATGATAGCTATTATTATAGGCAAACTCGATCAATGGGAGATGATCATATAATTACCTTTAAGCTCTATTACATAAGCTCTAAGCATATCCTCAAGGGTTTGGATAGTCCTTTTGACTTGGCCATCCATTTGAGGGTGGAAGGCCATACTAAGTTTAACCTTTGTACCAAGACCCCTTTGGAATGACCTCTAAAAATATGAAGTAAATTGAACTCCACGATCCGATATGATGGATAAAGGAACCCCATGCAATCTCACCAAGTCATGGATGTACAACCTAGCCTATTATTCAGCCCCATAAGTGGTCTTAACTGGTAGAAAGTGAGCCAATTTCATCATCCTATCAAAAACAACCCAAATGGAATCAAAATGCTTCCTAGTCTTGGGCAACCCAACTACAAAGTCCATATCAATCTCTTCCCACTTCCAAGTAGGAACCTCTATGTCTTGGGTAAAGCCACCCAGCCTTTGATGTTTGGCTTTGACTTGTTGACAACTATGTCAACCGAACACAAAATTGGTAATGTATTTCTTCATGCCTCCCAGTAATACACCTCTCTCAAATCTCTATACATTTTAGTAGAACTATAGTGAATAGAATAGAAAGAACCATGAGCCTCATCAACAATTCTCTCTCAAGCCATCCACACTAGGCATACAGAACCTACCTTGGTATCTAAGTACACCATCTCCCTCTTAGGAGAAAACCTCCGCTTTCCCATCACTAACCAAGGTCTTCAATTTTAACAAGGAGGGATCAAGATCTTGCTTAACTTTTACCTCCTCAACCAATGAAGATTTAGAACCATCATCAACAACAATGCCATCATTACCCACTTCTCCCAACCTAACTCCTAATTTAGCCACATGATGGACCTCTTTAGCCACCTCCTTATCACCATCATTAACATGAGCAAGGCTACCATGGACACCCTGCTCAAAGCGTCCAACACCACATTAGCCTTACCATGATGATAATGCATACTCATATCATAATCCTTAAGAAGTTCTAACTATCTCCTTTGCCTCAAGTTAAGATATTTCTGAGTGAAGACATATTGGAGGCTCTTATGATCGGTGAACACATCAACATACACCCCATACTAGTAATCATGCCAAATCTTTAATACAAGTAGCATGACGGCTAGTTCAAGATCATGGGTAGGACAGTTCTTTTCATACACCTTGAGTTGCCTAGAAGCATAGGCTATCATCTTACCATTTTGCATTAGAACACAACCCAAATTAACTCCACAAGCATCACAATACATAACAAATCCCTCTAGCACTTTCAGTAGTGATAAAATAAGAGTGGACATAAGCTTATCTTCCAATGTTTAGAAGCTTCTCTCACATTCATCGGTCCACACAAACTTGGCCTTTTTTTGAGTCAATTTAGTTATGGAAGAAGCAATAGAAGAAAATTCATTCACAAATCTCTGATAATAACCCGCTATGCCTAAAAAGCTCCTAATATCTAATGGGGTGAATGGTCTAGGCCAATTTATAATCACATCTGTCTTTTTAGGATCCATCTTAATACCATCCCCCGAAACCACATGTCCTAGGAAGGCAACCTCTCTCAAACTTCATAAATTTGGCATATAACTTATCTTCCCTCAATCTTTTCAACATAACCCTCAAATGAGCCTTATGCTCCTCCTCATCACAAGAATAGATCAAAATATCAACAATGAATAGCACAACAAATGAATGAAAGTAGGGCTTGGAGATGTTATTCTTGAGGTCCATGAAGATGGAGGGTGCATTAGCCAACCCAAAAGACATCACAACAAACTCATAATGCCTATACCTAGTTTAGAAGGTCATCTTGGGAATATCACACTCCCTGACCTTCACTTGATGATACCTAGACCGAAGATCAATCTTAAAGAAATGGCTAGCCCCTTGCAATTGGTAAAACAAATCATCAATTCTTGGAAGAGGATACCTATTCTTGATGGTAGCCCTATTAAATTTTCAGTAGTTAATGCACATTCTAAGGGAACCATCTTTTTTTCCACAAACAACAATGGTGCACCCCAAGGTAATTGACTAGGCCGAATAAATTCCTTCTCTAACAAGTCCTTTAATTGTTCCTTCAACACTTTCAACTCCATTGCGGCTATATGGTACGGGGGAATAGAAATGGGTTGAGTATTCGAAAAGAGATCTATACCAAAATCTATTTTACTTTCGAGAGTAACACAAGAAAGGTCATATGGAAAGGCATCAAGGGACTCATTTACAACCAAAACTGACTCTATGGGAAGGACTTTGGACTCCACATCCCTAAATCTCATAAGATGGTAAAGACACCCCTTAGAGATCAACTTACGGGCTTTAATGTAAGAGATGAACCTACCCTTGACCACCACATCATGACTCTCCCACTCAAGGATGGGTTCATTTGGGAATTAGAATTTGACCCTACGGCTTCTAAAATCCGTAGAAGCATAGTGTACATGCAACCAACCCATCCCAAGAATGACATCAAAATCAACCATGTCCAACTCAACAAGATCACAAGGCAATATCTATGCAAAATGCAAATGGTACAATCTCTATAAACCTTCCTACCAATGATAGATGCACAAATAGGATTAGATACCTTATTTGACTCACACAATAACTCGAGGTCAAAACGAGTCCTCTTGTCCTCATGACCCCTCTTCCTCAATCTTTTCTCCTCTATTTATTTCGCATAGGTGATCAAACGTGAAAGTCCATGTCACTAATCAACATGGTGGATTGGCACTCCTCACTAACTAAGTCAGAAATGTCCATCACAAATTTGTTCATCCGAGATCTTGAGTCGACCACCAAATGTGGAGCATATTTTGAAAGTTGGTTGAACTTGAGGGCATACTCCCTCACACTCATAGGCTTTGTCTCAAATTCATAAATTCCACCTACTTAGCTTCCCTAAGTTCAAAGGGGAAGAACCGATTAAGGAAGGCTACATTGAACTCCTCCCAAAGCACCATATAGCTTACACCTTTCTCTTCATTTCATTAATTGTACCATATTTGTGCTACTCATTTGAGTTGGTAGGTTACTAACTCTGCCTTATCCTCTGACCTCACACCTATGATAGACAAAATCTTGTAGACCTTATCATGAATTCTTAAGGGTCCTCACTCACCTTTGACCTATGAAATTCTGAGGGATTCATTCTCATGAAATATCTTACCCGAGATGCTGGTGTAGGAGCATGAGGGGCTTGGGACCTTGGTTGGCTTGATTAGCCACAACTTGTACAAGCAAAATGAGAGCATCCCGAAGCTCTCCATTAGTTGGTAGCTCCTCAAGTGTGTGGGCTATTCTCCCTCTCATTTTAGGCATGATCTAGAATAGCAAAGGATAATAGTTAGGGGAAAAAACCTTACTTCAACTTCTATAGCACGACATAGAGTAAGAAGAAAAGAAACATTTTCTAAATTCCTCATTGCCTCTAGCTTATAGTTGTAGTGCACAACACAACCATGAACAAGACTCTAATTGACGTGGTATGTTGGACTCTGAGGATATAATAACCTAGTGCTCTGATACCAAATTTGTCAAGACCCAAGCCTAGGGCCTAGACGTGACACAATGCAAGGGGAACCCAAAAGGACCCAAAGCAAACATCTTAGAACATCATTACACATCCTTGGTCGTGAAAGCAATAAAACAAGCATCAAGAGATAATAAATTGGAACAACCGGGCCTAAGGGAACACTTTTATATCATAGATATCAAGAACAATAGAGTCAAGGCTCATAGCATAGATATATAATATGTCCAATAACACCTCTACTATATAGATAAGAGCGGGGGACACGACAAGCAATTGGGCTCACCCTCATAGTCAATACTTAAATAAAGAAATATAGTCTTAGTTCATAGAAAGAGATCATAAGAAATATCCCTGGAATAGAGGACTCATCAACAAGTTTGAGAGGTAATCGTACTAGGCACATGGAGGGGGAGGATGATTAAATGGTGCTCCGGTTCCTACATGGTCTCATCATGTGGGCATAGAGTATGTATTAGTATATATGAATGTACTAAGTGTGTAGGATGTAATGCAACAATAGATAGACATCATAGGCAAAATACATAATAATACTTAATGGATAGCATAATAGAAAGATGGCATGTATGAATGATGCTTGAAGTAAAATCATGCTTATATAGAACATAATACATGTGTAAGAAGTGACCATTCTTAGTGCAATCCAAGGCCTACCACCTCCTTGGAGAGGCGCATGTGGTACAAACCCGTTCATGAGGTTGATGGTGTACAAGCCCCCCAACAAGGTTGATAGAGTACAAACCCCCCAATAAGGTTAATAGGTACAAACCCCCAACAAGGTCTCACGAGCCTACCACTTCCCAAGCGAGGCGATCGAGGTACAAACCCCTCAACAAGGTTACCCAGGCCTACAACCTCTCCAGTGAGGCTTGGTCATCCCCAAGACTATAGAGATAATATCATGTACATATATTCCCTTCATGATTATATAATCATCATATATAAACCTTTCTTTCATCATCATAAAGTCATTCAACTCATAAGACATGCATTGGACCTTTAAATCCTCAAGAATCCATAATTGGACATTTTGTCAAAGATTTGGCTGGTGTGTAGTGCTAGTGTAAAACTATGCAATTCAAGAGTTTTATCATGCTAGAAAATCCAATATAAAATAATCAATAGATACTTGGTAATACCCTCAAGCAATATACATCAAAATCCTTCATCAAATCTCAAAATAGATCTTAGATTTAGAGCCCAATACATAGTGAACTAGTCACAATTTCATAAAACTCAACATAGTGTGCAGTGAATTTCATAATACCTAATGCCCATGAGTAAATCAACATTAAATCATGCAATTTAGAGTAAAAGGAAGCTTGGATATCATGGGTGAGAGGAACCCATGAAAGAAACCCACATACCTTAGCTTTGGAGATGAACTTGATGAAGATTGGAGATGGAGAGTTGAAGCTTAAATGAGAACCTTAAGATCCAGATGAGCTTTGAGACTTGAATTTAGGAGTAAAATATTTGGTTGTCTGTTTGAATAAGTATTGGGAAATGTCTTAAATTATATGAGGGTGAAATGAGGCTAAGTATAGTTATTTTCACGCATGGGAACACTTAGGACCAAGACTCAAAAGTCTTGGACTGAAGTAAAAACTGGCAACAAAAAGCACTACGGAGCTCCCTTGGCGCGTCGCGACAAGGGCGTGAAAACCTCTCTCGAAATCATATTTTGCGATTTTCCAATTTTGATACGATTGCTCTTAAATTGGGGCTAGACCCATTATGCACTAAATTTGACCCCCTAAACAAGAATATGAAGTCAGATTTTTGATATCACGTACAGATTTTGAGATGTATAAAAATTATGATTCTGGGCACTTTCGAGATACACTTTTGGGCATTTTTGGGGGTTATTTCATAATGTTTCAATTGAAATATACATTACTATGTGTGCATATAAGTTGATATTTTTATCCTAATTTATATTTAAATAAGTGGGGATTGTCGAAATTTTATTTAAATTAAATTATTAATTAGTATTTTTAATGGATGTATATGTCTTTCATTATTGAAAGGGCGTGTCTTTAAATGAAAGGGTGTGTCCTTTCACTCTTTGGTTATCACCAATTCTGGCTAAGCGCAATTTCCTCAGAGTCCTACATAACTTCACAAAAATATTTTCTTTTTAACAAGATCAAGTTCAAGTTTTGCATTCCAATAAGATTTTTTTACTATTTGCTTAGCGCAAATATTCCACAGGCTTGTCATATCCTCTAAAACTATTTGTGTGCAAACCTATAGCAATCTAGTAAAGGACAGGGGGCAAGTATCGTTTTAGGAAAGCATTTCCCATATGTTTCATGACTTGAATTCTGTTTTCTTAATTCATATTATAAAATCTTCATCTTGGTGTTGTTCGTCATATAAGTTTTTGTATACTGGATATATATTTTCCAATAAGTACATGTTCTAGATAAAAATTATACTTGGGATTTGGTGGATTTACCCAAAGGAAAGAAAGTAGTGCGGTGCAAATAGGTGTTTGTAGTCAAAATTAATCCTGATGGATCTATTGTAGGACTTAAGGCTAGGCTTGTTGCTAAAGGCTATACTTAGATATATGGGCTGAATTATTCTGAAACCATCTATCCAGTAGCCAAGCTCACCTTTGTCCGCTTGTATATTTCCTTGTCTGCTTCTCAACATTATCCTTCACATCAGTTTGATATCAAGAATGTGTTCCTTCATGTGATCTTCATGATGAGATATATATGGAACAACCATCTGGGTTTGTTTCTCAAGTGGAGTATGGGGAAGTTTGTCATATGAGAAAGTGTCTATATAGTATGAAGTAGAGTCCTTAGGCTAAAGAGTGGAGCAATATTAATAATAAAATGATGTTTATTATTGCAATCTACATACAATATATAAAGGGTTGTTCCCATTTTAGTCTTACCATATACAAACTCTATACTGATAACTATTGGAGATAAAATAGAAAAATAAAACAATATTTTGAAAGAACTAAACTGGTGGAAGTGATTAAGATAAACTCTAAGTCTAGCAGCAGATTAACAACTAAAGCTAAAGTATAGGAGCTGGAGCAATATTAAGAACAAAGTGATGTTTTATTATTGTAATCTACACACAGTATATAAAGGGTTGTACCCATCTGAGTCCTACTATATACAAACTCTATTCCTGATAACTATTAGAGATTAAATAAAAAATAAAAAAATAATTTAAAATAACTAAACTAATGGAAGTGACTAAGATAAACTCTAAGTCTAGCAGCGGAATAACAACTAAAGTAAAAGTACAGGAGAATATCCTTCACGTGTTATTATGCCCCCTGCAAGTTGGTGCTAGCATTAAAGACTCTCAAGTTGGTACAAAGCCAATAAAAGGAAGCATGTGGTAGAGGCTTGGTGAGTATATCAGTAACTTGGTCAGCAGTATGTAAGTGTTTGACTTCAAGCTCCTTGTTATGTACCTTATCTCGAACAAAATGAAAGTCTTGGCAACATTCTTCATGTGACTATGGAAAACAGGATTGGAATATATATATATATATATATATATATTGCTAACATTGTCACAAAAAACTATGGGAACACCATTAAGAGGAACATGAAGCTCATGAAGGATATTAGACAACCAGCTTGTTTCTGCTATAGTAGCAGCCACAACATGGTATTCAGCTTCCGTTGACAAATGAGAAATGGACTGTTGCTTCTTGGATGACTAGGAAATAGGAGTTACACCTAGAAAAAACACATAAAATGATGTGGAGATGCGATCATCGGGATCGCCAGCCTAGTCAAAATCAGAGAAAATAGGTAATCTTAAATCCCATTTCTTAGTCATATTGATGCCAAACAGGGAAGTTTCATGAAGATGGCAAAGAAGCTGCTTATCTGCTTTCCAATATGGTTGATTTTGTTGATGCATGAACTGGAAAAGTTTGCTAACAGTGTAACACCCCCTAATTCATCTTACCTAGTCTGAGTAGAGGCCCAGAGAAAACTACCTCAGTAAAGTCACTAGAAGAAATCATGAAGGGTCGTTGACGGCACATAGATGAGACCTCGTAGTTGCCCCTATGATTTAGTGAAAAATTTTTAAGTCTGAGGCCCATGTATGAGACATTATACTAATCGTACCTCATTCTACGACCCACGGAATGTGTTTCATGGGTTGATGATTCAAGAACCTACTTTTCTGGAGATTGAATGATGAGAAACCAGATGGCCCGTTGTAACATTTACGACCTGTGGAATAGGTTTTGTAGACTGATGTTCCAGAAACCATGTTTCCATATCATCACAATCAAATAAGAATATTCACAAGGCATCACATCAATAAATCTTAACAAGTATATGTCATATCACCCCATCCCATAGTATATATCATAGGAATACTCAATTACTCTGCCCCAGTCCCAAAGAAAGGTTAGCTAAACCTCCCTCGAAGATGAACCGCACACGAACACACCAACCAAAAGATTGACTCATGAGAACCAACTCTGAATCATTAAACCACTATCAAGAACATAATCTAAAAATAAAAAAGAGTCTATCGATACCTATATTGCCATAGTTGGGGTTGGGGTCAAATCATTCAAAAATTGGTTAGTTTTCGAAAATACTGAATTTGAAAATTTAGTGTGGAATCATGTCCTACATGAAAAATGAAACTCATAGGGGAAAATCATATAAAATTGACTGAAAAACGAGGTAAAAACCATCAATTCTTCTCAAGTCAAGGGTTCTTAAAATTCATGAAATTAAGAATTAAAACAAAGATATTTGGGGCTAAAATCATCAAGCAAGTAATGGAAATTCAAGGTTTTAAGTTAAAAATACTTATCCAAACATTTTTCCCACAAGATTTCCTTCAAAAATCGCTCATCCAAGCTTTTGGAGTTCAAAAATAGAGGAAAAGGGTGTTTTCCCGATTGAACATACACTGTTGAAGCATTTAATGACCCCCACAAACAAGGATTCAAACTCCCAAATCCTCCGTGGATGTGGACCCCCAATCACAAATGCAGAAGTGACCCAAACCTTTACTCTGTGAACGTGGGGGTCTGAGTATAAGAACTTCGCGAACACAAAGAAGAAAATTACTGACACTAGATATCAGAAATAACTACAACACAAAAATCATTGATTGTTAGAGTTCGTTCGAGGACTATATACACAAATCAACCCTACTAACTTTGACATTTTAGACTCAATGAAATTGTCAGAACTTGAATTTGAAGTCTTCTTGACCTAGAACCCGTTAAAACTCAACCAAACTAGTTTAGAATGCAAAAAGACTAAAATACCCTTGAGACTTTTGAAAAATATGACAAAGATCATTCTAACACTAACGTCACTTCTCGGAACCAATAAAACCATCAGAAATTCAATCTGAGCACCCAAACTCAAACCAAAGTCAAACTAGCTCATTCTAAATCAACTTTCCAACTTAAGACCTTAATTTCACATGTGGACTTTGATCTGATCCTGATACTTCTCTTAGATCAATTTCCATATTCCGAGGCTAAGCGATGGAATTGATGAAATTTCATTTCGAGACCCAAAACTCACTCTTAGAACAGCTAAAGCCTTAAAACTATAAAAGTCGCAAATTAATTTTTCAACCTTTAGGATTTCTTTTCACAAAACCAACCACACAAACTGAACAAGTAACACCAGAGGAAACTAATGGGAGGGGCAAAATAGTCATTTTATTAGGAATTTCCATACTGTTGGTGCACAAAACATGACCTCAGTGTCAACTTAGGGCTAAGAGACTTTTGTTGTGAAGTTTCGGCGCGTGTTAGAGAATTTACCAGGGAGGTATCCATTCTTATTTGCAACTTACTGGTGAAACAAATTTTGCAACTCTAAACTTGCTGAGTTGTGAATAATATGTGAAAGAAAATTACGTTGTTAAAGAAATTAAGAATACAATTATTGCTTTGTGAAATTTCATATCTGAATTATTAGAAATTCACAAAACCCCCAAACTACATTATTCTCACAATTATAAAAGGGGATTGCGCATACTATATTGGGAACTACAAGAATCATCATACTACATATATACTGCAAATATCTCAATTCCAGAATCAAATTTTCAACTATTACAACTATATGAAAGAGTAATACTAACAAAAAGACTATAATAGTATATCATTTTTTATCCTGAATTCTTGGACCTTACACTAAGCACGAGTCGTAGAAAATAATTTGAACATTAAACTTAAAGATCTAGGATCCCAATATATCCCAATTTCATCACCATCTCCCAATCTGCGATCATTGAAAAATTCGATGCACAAAAGAGTAAAGTCATCATTGTACAACTTCCTTAAGCAAAAACTTCCATATTCATACTTTTTAGGGATATTCTCCTCAGTTACATCCCACACGTTAACAGGCATACCACACCTGTTCTCCGAACTTTTAGCCATGTCCAATGTCCTGTATTCGAGAATGTACTTAAACATCTCAACAAATGGAATCATCAGCTTTTCTATAACGACCTCGCCATGGGTAATCTTTTACTTGATTTGCCATGGGTCTTCCAGATCAATTTTAGGGGTAGGGTATACATCCCTTATCTCGATTAATTCTCAAGTCACTAGGGTGTTGTTAAGTTTGCAAGCTTCTTCTTCATCGTTTGATGGAAAGAAGTTGTAAAAGAATGTTTTCTTCAAGCTAAGCAAAAGGTTTTGATCATACATTGAAGAAACTATGGATAAAATTCCCAAGAAAATAATACAATGAAAAAAAGATAGGCACTAAGACATCTATTTTGTAACAGTATAAATTACATTTTAATTCCTAATTTAACTTTTGGTGGAGCTGAAAAAAAAAAGAGACACTAAACAAAGAAAATTCATGTCAAGTACTATTTATTTTTGTTAAGATTGATTTCTGAGTAACATTTGATTTTTTTGTTCCATTTGATAATTTGTTTGTCCGATTTTGAATTATATTAAAATAAAAAAATTAATTTCGTGATTAATTAACATTTGACCATAAACTTTGAAAAATTGGCTTCAACTACTTATTTGATCACAATTTTAAATCATATTTAGAAAATCCAGTTTTGAAAAAGATTCAAATTTCAAAAATTTCAAATCGCATCTTTAAAAAAAACTAAAGTTTTGAAGTTCAAAATGTGTTGTCCAAAGGAAGCTAAAAACTAAAGATATGTATACCAAAAAAAATCTATTGATATTTATCAAGTGAAAAATTAAATAATTGCCAACATTTTTTATTAATATCGACTGAAGTAGAAAATAAGACAAATAATTAAAATGAACAAAGTATTTATTTCAGAAAAATTGAAAATGTATGCATCGCTTTGTAGTTTCCATATCACAATCATACACATTTTAAAAAGAATAATTACTCTCTCCGTCTCATGGCACTCTTTTCTTTGTAGTCTGTCCCTAAAAAATTTCTTGCAATAGAGTTATTACAAGGGAATAAATGGAGAGTTTAGTCTCTAGGTTACATGAGTTTCTAATAGGTGACTTTGCACTTTGCATCTTAGTGAATATTATTTGGAAAATCCTGTGGGATAGGTCATGGTTGTTTTTCCCTTGAGCTTAAAGAGTTTTTTCACATAAAACTTTGTGTTCTTATTGTCTATATTTTACTTGTTCCTTCTGCTTTTGTATTGTTACTATATCGAGGGACCTAGTCCCTCATTGTAGTGGATGCATACATTCCAACATACATTGATGGTGTAAAGAAACTTTACAATATATAATACAGTCCTTGAACTAACTCTATTAGGAGAGGACAGAAAGTTAGAGAAATTGAGAATACAATTATTGCTCTATAAAATGTCATATCTAAATTATTGGGGACTCACAAAACCCCCAAACTACATTGTTCTCATAAGTACAAAAAGGGGATTGTAATACCCCCTAATTCCTTACTTCGTGTCTGGAGTAGATGCACAGAGAAAACTAAGGGAAAAGCTGGGAAAAACTGCAGAAGGAGAATCTATGAGGGTCATCTATGGCCCGTAGCGATATCTACGGCTCGTAAAAGGGGTCCCGTAAAATCCCTGATGACTTGGTGAAATTTTCTAAGTTTGAGACCTATGTACGAGATAGTCTATGACCCGTAAAATATTCCACGGCCCATAGATTGATCTCGTGAATTGGAGGATCAAATATCAACTTTTCAGTATATTGAAATACGAGTTAGCAGACGATCCATAGAATATTTTATGGCTCATAGAAAGGGGTCTCGTGCAAAATTCCAGTAATTCAAATTTCAGAATCCTTGGTTTATGAGAGGCCATCTATGACTCGTAAAATGGTCTATGACCCGTAGACGGGGTCTCTAGAACCTATCAATAGTTTTTAAGAGGGGTAATTTTGTCTATTTCTAACCTATTTTAGTCAAATCCTTGGACGTTTTGGACTTAAGCCCTAAAATAAACCCTAAGAGTATTTTCACCATTGCTCACGCTTAATGGTTTCTTGAGAACAATAAAGGAGGGAAAAAGAAAGAGGTTTCACATTCAAGTGTGAGGATTGACTAAGTCTGATTGTTCCTTTTATTCCTAGGTATGTAAGGCTAAACTAAAGCATGAGACTGTTCTCCCATGTGCTCCATTGATAGTAATGGAGGAGTTGAGAGTCCATGAGTCCCCATATATTTTTCTTGAAGTACTTTCTTGAATACTTTTTGCAAACTATATCTATCACATATATTTTCATATGTTGATGATCATCATAAACTTATTTTCTTGAATTGAACATTTTTCATGAGTTATTTTGTATAACCCTATATGTTATTATATGAAAGCATGCATGAACAAACCTAGAGATTGAGTCTAGAGCCTTTATTTGAAAATATTAGTTATGATTATGATGTGAGTATGATGATGAGTCGATAGAACTTGATGGTCCCATAAGTATCCATAATTAAACTCTAGAGATTTACCTAATTGAATTCCTCCTAATGATTGATCTAAGCCTTGAGCTATTGATTTAGAATTGAGTTATGAGATAATGAAAGCCTCTATGATTTATTGAGATGGAAGAGTCTTACAAGCATTGAGTCTTGGGAGGAGTATTGAGCACTCAAATGATGAATAGTAAATCCAACTTGTACTTATTAACTATGTTGTCAAGCGAAGGTGAGAATTAGAACAATTACATTACATTGAGGTTCCCTCTTGAGTGAAAGTTCCTGAAAGAATAGTGAACTTGATTGACTAGATCCACTATGGACTTGATTTGTTCTTTGCCCGGAAAGAATTGAATGTTTGTGGCAATATCAGCGAAATTGTTGTACAATCAATGGCTCATAAGTGATTGTTTTCAGATAAGAGAAACTCCCAGATAGGTCCCAAACTGATAGTACTCTGGCTGGATTGAATCGGTTTGATTTGGATTGATATTGATAGGTCATTATCTATTCTCTATTCTTGCTTTAGATAAACATTTGACATTTTGATTGAGCATATTTGAGTTTTACTATTCTACTTTTATCTATTTCACTTAGCTATTTTACATACCAGTATATTCCATATACTAACGTCCATTTGGGCCTGCATCTTTTCATGATGCAAAAATAGGTGTTAGGGATCATCAGCAGGCGCATCATTGAGGATCTAATTGTATCCAGTTGATTGGTGAGTCCTCCCCTACGTTCGGATGATGCTCATTTAGATTTCATCTAGCTTGAGTTAGTATTTTATTTTTCTCTTATTTGGGTAGCCATGGCCTGTCATGGTACTATCTAGACAGTTTAGTTAGAGGTTTCGACTAGACTTGGGATTGATGATTTGGATATTGTCTGACTAGTTTCTTTCACACTAGTCTAGTTAGATTGTTATTATTGTCTTTATTTGAGATTGTCTACCTTTATTCATCTTTAGTCTTCCGTTGGCATGATAAATGTTGATTGAATAAATGCGATGATGCCAAATGATTTGCTTGGGGACTAGCAATAGTCTCCAAGTGTCGGTCACGTCGATGGTACTCTTGCAGAGCGTGACAGGGATTGAGCAGACTATTAAATTGAGAACTTCAAGAAGAATCATCCGAATATGGTGAAAATATATTCAATTTTAAAATCAATTCTTTAGCTACTATAACTATATGAAAGAGCAAAATACTAACAAAAAGACTATGATAGTATTTTGTTTTTAGTCCTAAATTCTTGGACCTTTCACTAAGCCGAACTTCAGAAAATAATTTGAACATTAAACTTGAGGATCTAGGGTCCAATATAGCCCAATTCCATCACCATCTCTCGATCTGTGATCATTAAACAATTTGATGCATGAAAGAGAAAACACTTCCACCTTCATCCTCCTCTGTTACATTCCACACACGAAAGGCACCATGTACAAATTCACCAAACTTTTTGTCTTGTCCAACTTCTAGTGTGGAAGAATGTACTCAAATGTCATGAAAGATGAAATCATCAGATTTCCTTGATTGAGTTCTTTATGGGTAATTTATTTTTTTTAATAAAAGGGTCTGTCTCTATTAGCTCTCGAGTCACTACCCATAATGTGTTGTTAACTTTGATTGAAAGAAACCGTAGAAGAATGTCTTCTTCCTCCAAATCATCAATGGCAGTTGTTCCACCATTGACAGTCAAGAATTGGAAATTTGGGAGAGCGAGAAACACAGGAATTATTTTCTTGTTCAAACTCATTTCTCCACTTTACACCTAGTGCCTATTTACGAGCAGTTATATATTATTTTAAAATGCAGGAGATTAGCAAAATATTTTATTTTTTTATATAAAAAAAAAAAGCAATAATCTGATTTATGTCATAAGGAATATTTTTATGTATTATGTCTTAGTATTTCCAATTTTCTTTCTACTTCAAACGTTGAATGGTTTTAAAATAGCGGTAAATGTTAATTAGCAATCAAGAAGTGACAAAACAGGTCAAAAATCATATCTCTAAACATATATGAACCATAAAAATGTTAGGACCCGTAATGTAAATTAAACCCCGAACGTCCCTAATTGGTTCGATTTAATAAAGTTTGGGACCGAATGCAATATTTTACCTAAGTTTGGTCCTTAAGAATAAAAAAGGA
>JAOTQJ010158377.1:0-17808 GCA_025642045.1 Solanum sejunctum | reverse complement strand
AGCTTCCAATCATAGGAAATCTGCACCAACTTGGGTGGCATCCTCACCGTTCTCTCCATAAGCTATCTCAAAAATATCACTTGGGCAGTAAGCCAGTGGTTGTTTCTTCCTCTGTTGATACTGCTCGCGATATCATGAAAACTCACGATCTCGTATGCTCAAACAGACCTAAATCAAGCATTGCTGATGGTCTCATCTATGGCTCCAAGGACATGGCCTTTAGTCCTTATGGTGAATATTGGAGACAAATTAGAAGTATTACCGTGCTTCACCTTCTTAGCAACAAAAGAGTCCAATCTTATCGTGATGTCAGAGACGATGAGACATCAAACATGATTAATAAAATTGGGCAAGAGTGTGATTCTTCGAATTCAGTAGTGATTGATCTGAGAGATGTTTTATGTTGTATGACAAATAACATAATCAGTAGAGTGGCCATAGGAAGAACACACAATGAAGGAGAAATTGGAATAGATGTTAAGGCTCTCCTAAAAGAACTTCTTCTACTTTTAGTTGTTTTTAACTTTGGAGATTATATTCCGTGTCTTAAATGGCTCGACAAAATTAGAGGTCTTGACACCAAAGTGAAGAACGTAGCTAAAGATTTGGATGCATTTATGGAGAGAATGATTGAAGAACATATTATTAGGAACAATAAAGAAGAATACCGCGAGGGTAAAGCTAAAGACTTGATGGACGTTTTGCTGGAAATCCAGAATGGGGACGAAACTGGATTTTCTCTTCAAAGAGATTCTTGAAAGCTATTGTCTTGGTAATGTAACATTTCTCGTGGTATTATTTTTTCCCTCCTTGGTGTGTCTTATTTTCATATCTAGTTTATTCTACTTATAAATTTTTGAGATGAGGATTCTTAGGAAACAATCTCTCTATCTCTATGAGGTAGTGGTAAAGTCTGTGTACATTCTATCTTCCTAAGACCCCACTTGTGGGATTCCACTGGTATGTTGGTGGTGGTGGTGTGTCTTGCTTTACTTTCTTTTTTAAGGCATTTGGTTATAATTCATACGAGTATACTTTTTCATTGTTAAAATTTGCTGACTTACAACATTAGTATTTTACCTATTAGTTTGAATTCTGTAACATTTCTGACATATTTTCCGTAGTATCTATTTTTTAAATTTGAAATATAGAATTTTCTGGCTTGTTTTCTCTGTCTTGATGCTCAAATGGAGCTCACAAATTCAGTTTGTTGTTTGTGTTCTGTTTGAATTAGGATTCGTTTATTGCTGGTACGGATACAACAAATACAACTTTAGAGTGGATCATGGCAGAGGTTTTGAGACATCCAAGAGTCATGGAAAAATTACAAAATGAAGTTCGAGGATTAGCCCAAGGGAAAACAGAGCTAACAGAGGATGACTTAGGAAATATGCACTATCTAAAAGCTGTGATCAAAGAGACACTTAGGCTTCATCCACCGTTTCCATTACTAATTCGAGAATCAATGGAAGACGTCATATTACTAGACTACCACATACCTGCTAAAACTCAAGTCCTTATTAATGCTTGGGCAATTGGAAGAGATCCATTGTCGTGGGATGATCCAGAAGAGTATCGGCCTGAGAGATTCTTGAATACTAATATTGATTTCAAGGGACCAAATTTTGAGTTTATTCCCTTTGGAGCTGGCAGGAGGGGTTGCCCAGGAATTACGTTTGCTATTGCAATAATTGAGCTAACATTAGCAAGGCTTGTGCACAATTTCAATTTTGCATTATCAAAAGGGTTAAAAGAAGAAGATTTGGACATGTCTGAATGCACTGGCCTCACAGCTCGTAAGAAATTACCTTTGCTGGCAGTGGCTACTCCATGGTCTAGTTAGTTATTGCTGGTACTTATTTATATAGTTTCATGATAAGAAATAAGTGTACTGGTCTACTCCCTTTTTGGCTGCTTTTGGACATCTCTTCATCATATTAGTAGTTTCGTGATATGAAATAAGTGTACTGGTCTACACTTCTATGAAATTAGTGTAACACATCTAATAAAGTTGATTTCTCAGACGATTATCAAGCTAATAGACATTGTGCCTAACTCGAGATAACTTCATTTGACATCAAGACTGATAGAAAATAGGACATTGCAGAGTTAAGTGGCTGGAGAATCACCAAAATATCGTGAGTTTCTGCATAAGATGATAAAAATAAAGTTATTTTTCTTTTACAAATTAAAGGAAATTGACTTTCTTTCCTAACATGTCTATTAGTTGAGTGATCAAGAAATCAAATCGCATCATTATATGCCAAAGACTTAAAGCTGTGCTACATGTAAGGACCAAAAGACGTGTTACTCTTCTGCTACGCTAGCTAATATAGCTGATCTTGCCATTTGATATTTATTATTTAACTATCAACTTGTTGGAAAAATCTATTGAATTGGTCCCCCGCAAGAGATGTTAATTCGCCCGTGCGTCAATAGCTTGCATAGTCCTCATGATTTTTAATTCTAACTAGTGCCAGGTAAAATGAATCCATACTTTGATGACCCGTCCATATTTTAATAGTTTGGATGAATGATTTTTTTATATGGGTAAAATATGGTTTAAACACATATTCAACCCATAGAAATATGAGTATTCATGTGTAAAATATGAATAAACTATGATTTAATCAACTGAATTAAGCTTCTATATTCTTCTCACTCAAAATTTATTATGTTTTCTAATTTTCTTTTTTATGTTTTGTTGACTTAACTATTTTGAAAATATAAATTTAAATAAACTTACTTTCTTCAAATTTAACAAAAATAATTTACCTCTAAAAAGTAGAAAATATTTGTCAAAACGCTCTTCAATTGCAAATTACAATTCTTTTCGTACTTCACCCAATACCACAAGCCCTCAACCCCCACCCTTCCACCCCCAAAGAAAATCATTTTTTTTAATAAAAATTTTTTCCTTTATAAAAAATTCAAATTTTATTATAAAAGTTGTAAATCCAGTTAACAAAATTTGCTACAGTGAGAAAGCTCAAATATGAGTCACTACAAATTAAGGTTATAAGCATGAAATCAATATGAGAAAAATTGAAAGCTGAATTTTTAAAAAAAATTCAAATTTTAAAAATATTTTTTTATCTCACTCCAACACTTAACCCCCTCTCTGTTTGAGTGTCAAGATTGGATTCCAAGTTTAAAGTTGTATATCAAGTACAATTAGAAGTTGGGTCCTATGATTAATTTGGAATCATGATTGAATTTCAATTTTAAAAGTTGAATCTCACATGGGGGTCGAATTTAGTTTTATGATACAGTACAATTAAATAAAATACTCTTAATATTTTTCATCCAAAAATAAAGTAAAATATTTTATCGATATTGAATTTTAAAGTAGAGTGCTATTTATTCATTAAAATATGGGTATTGGTATTTTACCCAATCCATTTCTTACCCAATCCATTTTTACCCATTTAAAATATGAATGGGTTGAATTATTATCCATTTTATATTGACTCATTTTCAATCCCCAAATTTGATCCACTCCACTCATTTGGAACCACTACTCCTAACCCTTAGCATCTACTTGAAAAGTCTTCTGTTAATTGCAATTGATGTAATTACTAAGGTAGTAATTATCAGCCTAATAATTACACAAATTAATAATTACAATAATTTGTATGTTTGGCACAAAATAATTACAGTGTAATTACAAATGTACTATTTAGTTGCTTAAGTGCAATAATAAGGTTATATTATGTTTTTAAAAATTAAAGTTAATTATCTAAAATTAAAATTTATAGTGTTACACTAATAAGGGCCTTTATAAATGATCTTAAGTTTAATGTTTAAGTTATATATTATCATTTGCGAATATATTATATACTTTTAACTAATATTTTTTAAAAATAATTTATTTATATTTTTTAAATTAGTATGTTGTAGTTAAATTAATCATAAAAACTAAAAGTATAAAATTTTGATGAACATCATGAATACATGTTTGACAAAAATAAAAATATTATAAATATTAATATTTTTAAAAAGAAAACATAAGATAACCTCATTCAACAATGAATTGTACTTTAATCTAAAAATTGAAATACTAACAAAATTATGCTAATAAAAACATAACCTAGAATAAAAAAAATAGATAATATGAAAACTTACATGGAATCATATGAAGAAATAAAGGTTAAGAATGGGAAGAAAATGAAGTATAAATAACAATAACAATAACAACTTATCCAATGAAATATCACAAAAGAAATATAAACAACAAATAAATAATTTCACGAATATTAGAGTAATACAACTAAATAAATTAAAAGGATATAAGCAAAAAGAAAAATCAAAAAAAGAAAAATAGAATTAGAAATAAAAGGAAGAAGTTTTTTAAAACAAAGGTTTCATGTAATTATATGGTGTAATAATACTCAAGTCCTTACCTTCACTTGAGAATTTGAGAAGTGTAATTGCACTCCTTCAATTATACCAATTTTGTTTTTTGCCAAATAATTATGTGATCTACTAAACAGGTTAAAGAGTATAATTATACCAACTCTCAATTACAATTGTAACTTCTGAACAGGCCCTTAAAAATTTTTCATTAATTGATAGCTAGGTTTACAAGATAGAAATACGCTTTGCATTCGCTAAAGGTATCTAGATAGTGAAAGTATGGAATTCATCTATTTTGTGAGGAACCACGAAGATAGGTGACACAAATGTGATTACTGCACATCTGCTTTCGTAATTTTTGAAACTAGTATTTACGATTCAAATATTACACAACTAAGATTTAGTTGGGAATATAACTGATTGCAAAGGAGGAAAAAATTAAAAGAGTCTGGTATAGAAGTAGAGTTATAGTTACAGGTGTATATTGCTCAACGTTCGATTTTAGGTATTATCGATTCAATTTAGGTTTTTGATTTTAAAAATATTAAATAATAATAAATCAATAAAGTACATTTTTATTGATTTTTAGTTAAGCAATTTATTATTTACCCAATTAAAAAATAATCAAAAATAAATATATGACTTCTGTAGTATTTTAGCGTGATACAATAAAATAATTTATACAGTGAAATAACCAAATCAACTATATATGCCTTGATACAGTGAAGCAAGAAAAATAATAAGAAACTACAATAATAAGAGCAAATGCAAGACGAAGGCTGCAATTACATGCTACAACAACAACACCAAAAAAATATTTTATGTTAATCAAATTATAGATGTTTATAAATTTGCAAAAGTTACAATTAAGAATTTAAACTAAAATTAAAATCAAACAATCCAACAAAAACACTTTAACATGACAAGTAAATCAACAGGAAGTGAATATAATATTTCATGAGTAGCTAAACTTAATGATATGTAATATTTGGTCTCATATTCTAATTTACTTCTCTGACGAAAGGCCTATATATTAGAAACCAAACAAATACATGATTTAAGTGAATTGACAAAATATCTAGTAATGCTAAATTATTCATATTTAATATTTATGAAAGGATAAATTAAAATAGTAAATTACTATAATATTATTAATTAGTTATTGATTTATTAATAACACAACACTAAAAATAAAAATAGAATCAATAATTTGATAATTCTTTTATAAAATATTACTATTGATCTAAATACTCATTTTTTTCAATTCAATTTATCAGTTAATTTAATTTTTGTACACTACTAACTATAATACAATAAATATTTTCATTGAATGAGTTCAAGGAGCAACTGTGGGGTTCGTCAAATTTAAAGAAGGGGAGGGGTTGGGGGTTGGGGCAAGAAAAAGTCAAGAAATAAGGGACCACACCATGTAGGGGCATGTCAAAGGAAATAATAGGTCATGCACCAAAATACTGTGGTATATAAATTTTGATTTTACTACTTTATTTTTACTTGTTAAAACTTAGATGCTAAGTTCACTTTACCAGTACTTTTTAACAAAAAATACTTTTTTCCATTCAATTATTGCAATGATGTTTGAATGATCACTAAATTTGAGAATGAGAAAAAAAATATTTTTGAAATTTATAATTTAAAATAAATTATAGATATTGATATATGACTTATTTATCTTATCACAATAAAATGAGAGGTTTTATGTCACGACCCAAACTCGAACATGATACTTGCTTAATCCACGAAGACAAGTCCACCTAATTGACAATATAGAACATATCAAGCGGAAAATCAAGCGTAATATAACAATTTTTGATAGCGAAAGTTGTAATCCTCACTGGGTCATTTTTCTTATACTACATCATTTTCATTATTAGAGCATTCCTATAGTGGCCTAGGTCATTTATGACCAGTTGACACTGGTAGCTCGATCATCTGGTCGTTCTTTTGAGAGTTGTGCAGTTTTTCGTATTTTGGAAGGCCTTATACATCGAAAAATTGAATTCCATGAAAAATGTAGGTAAAAGATCCTGAGATGAAATTCTAATAGTTTCATTAGCTCCAAAATGACCAAATTAGGTTAGAAGCATGGTCGGCTCGAGAATCGACGCCTTTAGTGCGAGTTTGTATTGAGTTTTGCATTTTAGCCTTCAGAACTGGCCAACGGTTAGCTTTGGTCAACATTATAGGAAAATGTACTCAAATAAAAATTTTGACAACACAATTAACTCCAGAATATCGAGTTTGGTCTAGAACAATCATTCATGTGGGTCCCGAGGCTTCTGAACTCATTTCAAGTCCCTTGGTGGAATTCGACTAAAATTGACCATGGTAGCGGGGTCCACATTCAGTTATAATGACCTTGTATGAAAATTTTGACTGTAACATTGTGTTCAGAATATCAAATTTGGTAGGGTAGCATAGTTCATTTATATGCACAAGGTCTAGATGAATCTTGAGTGCCCCATTGAAAATTTTTTAAGTTAGAAAAACATAGCATTTTAGCTGGATAATTTCAGCACTCCGTATGAACTTTTAATGGTTATATATCTCTTCAAAAATTTTCTCTTCATTGAATTTTGTCACAAAACTATCTTTACAGACTGTAAAAATATCTATGCCTCATAAAGGGTCTCGTGGAACCTTTGCTTCAGCAATTTCTGCACACTTAGCCCAAAAATTGTGTTAACCTTGTAATCCTGCAAAATAAAAATAAAAAATATCAAATCTACTAATATCGCATCGAGAGCACACAAAAGTAAAACTTTTAAGCATTAAAAGTGCTACATTTTGACATCATATCAACACCCTCACCTTAAAATTGTTGCTTGTCCTCAAGCGACAGACTCAATCTATATAAGCAGCACAGTAACACAAAGACCTTAATCTAATGACATACATCACATCAAACTCAAGCATAGATACCCACACTACTTTCAAAACACATTAGATAGCTAGTGAGCAAATCAATACAGATCAATGCATGTGACACTGCAACTATTACAAGTGAGGTAGTTATCAACAAGTCACAATCACTGAGTTAGTCTAGTGTTAACAATGTAATCCAAGTGCCCTCACAGAAAAAAGTCTCATATCTCACTCGCAATAATATTTTCAGGTATGACCTTGGGGCTATGTAAAATCACTCACTCTCATAAAATACATTCAAATATCATGTTCAATACCATATGATTGCCCCTATACTCATGACTATGACCTTAGACTACTTGGATTAGGATCACTTTAGGACATTACTGGCTTGTAACGTAGGTTCAGAAGGCTTTGGTATGATGTTTTGGGAATATAGTGACTAAAGGCCCTCTTTGATACTCCATTTTTCTACACGTTTGTCCTACCAACAGTGTTACTTTTTATCTCATTATCCCTTCCTCCTATTTTAAGTTTTTCTGGGTTCTTTATTTTCATTTTTATGCTTTTTACCTTGTATTTTCTTATCGTTTTTCTTTTTAGATCATTGCCAAGGCATCACTCATTTTTCTTGCACCCACTATATATGTTTTTCTCCTTTTCCATGTATTACTAGTTTTTCTCCTCATTTTATGTTCACCTTTACACTAGCTACCCTCAACTTAGGATTTTAGCCTGAGCCGAAGGTGCATAATATTATCCAACCTAGAAATTAGGACCACTTTCGGTAGCCATCCTCAAACTAGGATTTATTCCTAAGTCAAGATACACAATGTTCAAGGAAGGACTAGGATATTTTACATCTAATAAGGTTAGGTCACTTAGGTTTTACAAAGAAAAGGTACATATAAGGCTCAAACATTAGGATCAAGAGATTTTTCACACATTTGGTTATTTAGCATAAGTGGACTATTATGAACAACAACCTAAGATCCTTTCCTAACCAACTAACCTCCAGTCTTAGACAGAGTAACAAGATAAGTTCTGAATTGAAACACAATACATGAATTTAGCATAGTAAGCTCACACTCACATAGCACTGATTACACTATCAACATAGACTTTCAGATCATGCTTTTCATCTCAATTTCATCCTCACTTATCAGAACAAACATTGTCAACACAATAAAACATGCATGGTAGTTATCTAGACTAACGAAACAAAAATTTTGCAGGTATCATTTTTCATACAAAGCACAGAAACATATATATGCCATATACATCAGTCCTATATGCTACCAATACTATCTACACATTCTAAACTTGCCAATTCAACATAAATTAAATATACACGAGAAAAAACACATAGGCAAAAAAACTCCTAGGATTTAAAATTTGGGATAATTAAAGGCCAAGGCTATTTAGACTTTACTAAGGCATATAACTATCCACATCCTATCGACAAAGAGGTGCATTGTCCTCAATGCATATCAAAAATGCAAAATAAAGTACTTTGGTAAAAAAGAACATAGCTGGAAGCCTAAGCACCAGTCGCTACCTTAGGTTGATTTCAAAGCAACGCCTGATTTATTGTTGCAACACGACTTAGACAACTTGGTTACTCAAACTTTACCAAGTGCCCAAACATCCTTCCTCAGATCATCTGGCCTCTTCATTGACTGATAAATATTGAAGACAAATTCTTCACCATTCAATCTAAACCTGAGTTGGCCAGCTTCCATATCCACTAGTGCTCGACTAGTGGTTAGGAATGACCTTCCTTAGATGATTGGGACTTTGAAGTCGACTTTGCAATCTAAGATCACAAAGTCTGCGGGAAGTATAAGTTTATCCACTTTGACAAGCACATCATAGCGTATTCTCATAGGCTTCTTCACCGTGTAGTCAACCATCAACAATCGCATGCTCGTCGGAGTAGGGCCTCCCAGTCTTAGATTCTTGAAAATCGCAAGGGGCATTAGAATTATGGTGTCACCAAGATCATACAATGCCCTTGTGAATTCCACATAATTAATAATGTAGGGTATGGTAAAAGCCCCACGATCTCGCTTTTGCAGCAAGGACCTTATGGCAATTGAACTGTAATGCTGAAGATCTTGGGAGAACTCCTGACTTATAATGCGTTTCTTTGTAACCAGATCCTTCATAAACTTCGCATATCCTGGCATCTTCTCCAATGCCTCAGTGAGAGCGTTGTTGATGGAGAGTTGTTTTAGCATGGAGAAAAAGTGCTTGAACTTGTCCTCATCCTCCTTCTTTTTGATTCTTTGAGGCAAGGGAGGAGGAGGCCTAGGAATGGGTTTTAGCTTCTGTAGTGCCTTCACAGCATCACTTACCCCATCCTTGGATCAACTCCGATATCCACATCTTTGACCTCAACTGCTTCCTCTCAAACATCATCATCATCTACTGATATGCAACAATCAATGGTGCTCTTTCCATAACAAGTAGTAACCTCTATGCACTGTCCCTCATTCTTTGGTCTCTGAACTATGTTACTAGACAATGTACCTCTCTGACGCTAGTTGAGTTGAGTTGATACTTGACCAAACTGTTTGATTGTCATGACCCAAGACTAGGGTTTAGGCATGACCAGCCAATAGGGAACCCGAAGGAACACCAAACAAGCCACATAACATATCATTATACATCCTTGGTCCCATAAGCAATTAGAATGACAATAAGAGGTAAATGTAAGCAATGGAAAATAAGCACTAAGGATAAACTTCCATGTCATAAACATCAAGGCTCAATAGAGTCAAACTCATAGCATAGATACATAACATGTCCAACAACACCTCTACTATATAGATTAGAGCAGGGACCAAGATAAAAGCAACCAGGCTCACCCTCATAGTCAATACATAAGTCAAAGAGATAAAGTCTTAATCCATACCAGTAGATCATAAGTAACGTCCCCGGAATGGAGGACTCACCAACAAGCTTGATAGAAGTCATACATACTAGCCACATGGAGGAGGATGGTCAAGCGATACACCGGTCCCTACATGGTGACATCACGTAAGCATAGAGTATGCGTTAGTACGTTTAAATGTACTAAGTATGTAGGATGTAATACAACAAGAGGTAGGTATCATAGACAAAATGCATAATCATAAGCAATGAATAGCATACTAACAATATGATATGTATGAATGATGCTTGAAGTAAAACCATGCTTATAAAGATCATAATACAAATGTAAGGAGTGACCATTATAGCGCAAGCTAAAGCCTACCTCCCCCTTGGATAAGCGCATGAGGTACGAGCTCCTTCATGAGGTTGATGGAGTACAAACCCTCCACCAAGGTTGATGGAGTACAAACCTCCCACCGAGGTTGACAGAGTATAAACCCCCCATCAAGGTTGATGGGTACCAACCCCCAACAAGCTTACCCAGGCCTACCACCATCCGAGCTAGGCGACCAACATACCAACCCCTCAATAGGCTACCTAAGCCTACAATCCCCCGAGCTAGGCTTGGTCATCCCAAATACTATATAGAGATAATATCATATATATATATATATATATACATATACATATACACACATACACACTCTCCTTTTCATATTCAAACACATACATTCCTTTTCATCATCATTTCATCATCATATAGTCATTCAACTCATAAGACATCCATAGGACCTTTAATTCCTCAAGAATTCATAATCGGGCATTTTATCAAACACTTAGAGGGTGTATAATACTAGTATACAACCATACAATTCAACTCTAAAATCATGCTAGAAAATCAGTGTAAAGCCATTAATAGTTACTTAGTAACATCCTCAAATAATGTACATCAAGACCCTTCATCAAGCCTCACCATAGACCTTAGATTCAGGACCCCAAACATAGTAAAATAGTCATAATTTCATAAACTCCAACATAGTGTGCAGTGATTTTCACAATAAATAAGACCCATGAGTAAATTAACTTTAAATCATGCAATTTTAAAGAAAAAGAAGGTTGGGCATCGTGGGTGAAAGGAACCCATGAAAGAAACCTACATACCTTAGCTTTGGAGATGAACCTGTTGAAGATTGGAGATGGAGACTTGAAGCTTGAGAGGAAATCCTTAGATACGAAGAGGGTACTGAGACTTGAGTTTAGGTTTAAAATATTAGGAAAAGTATTTGAATGAGTATTAGAAAATGTTTAGAATGATATGAGGGTGAAAAATAGTTCAGTATGGGTATTTTTATATTTGGGGACACTTAGACTTAAGACTTCAAAGTTTTGGACCGCAAGAAAAATAATTGGATAGAAAAATATACATGTCCACATCGTGAATAAGATGCGAAAATAAATTCCTTAATCTGCGCGGCCTTGGTGCTTTGCACCAGGGACATGAAAAGCTCTCTGAAATCGTCACTTGGAATATCAAAATTGCTAATCATTTGCTTTAAAATGGGATTTGTCCCATTTCTACCCTAATTTTGACCCCTTGAAAAAGAATATGAAGTCAAATTTTCAATATTGCGCACAAATTTTGAGATATAAAGAAATTACAATTTCGAGCACTTTCGAGGCACATTTTCGGACACTTTTTGGTGTCATTTCAATATATTCC
Source organism: Solanum sejunctum (assembly GCA_025642045.1). NCBI lineage: Eukaryota > Viridiplantae > Streptophyta > Magnoliopsida > Solanales > Solanaceae > Solanum > Solanum sejunctum. The sequence continues at coordinate 5,972 of JAOTQJ010158377.1, read as the reverse complement.
CCTTGGGACCATTCGTCCCTGAATGTCAAAGAGACATATTTGAGATGCACAAACATGACAATCTTATCCCAAATAGACATGCAACAATGCACTTAAACATCATTTCAAAAACTTCATCATAAGCGTAAAATCATCAACTTGTTAATTTAAACATGAACATATGCAATGACATGGGTGCTGAACTTAGGACATGAGATTATATAAAGGACTTAGATCAACACCTTAGTGGAGTGAAAAACGTAAGGATACCTCTTTGGCATGTCCGCTTCAGCCTCCCAAGTAGCATTCTCAACTTGTTGATTCCTCTAAAGGACTTTAACGAAAGCCACCTCCTTTTTCCTCAACCTCTTTACTTGCCTATCAAAAATTTGAATTGGAACCTCTTCATATGTCAAATTATCTTCAACAACACCCACAATATCAAGAGGCATAATGGCATTTGAATCACCCACACATTTCCTCAAAATAGACACATGGAACACCGGATGAACCAATTCCATCATATTAGGCAACCTCAACTCATAAGATACCTTGCCAACCCTCTTTATGACCTCATAAGGACTAACATTTCTTGGGCTTAACTTGCCCTTCTTACCAAAACGGACCACACCCTTCATGGGTGAAACCTTTAGGTAGACCCAATCACCAATTTTGAATTCAAGGCCTCTTCTTCTCACATCGGCATAGGATTTTTGCTGACTTTCGGCTGTCTTCAAGCTTTCCCTAATCATCCTAACCTTCTCAAGAGCCTCCATAACTAGATCTAGTCCAAAGAAAGCTATCTCACCAACCTTAAACCATCCAACCAGTGATCTACAACATCTCCCATAAAGAGCCTCAAAAGGAGCCATACGATGCTAGAATGATAGCTATTGTTGCAAGCAAACTTAATCAATGGAAGATGATCACTCAAACTACCTTTAAGCTCTAACACACATGCTCTAAGTATATCCTCAAGGGTTTGGATGGTGCTTTTATCTTGGCCATCCATTTAAGGGTGGAATGCTATAGAAAGTTTAACTCTAGTACCAAGACCCCTTTAGAAGGACCTCCAAAAGTGTAAAGTTAATTGTTCCCCACGATCTGATATGATGGACAAACGAACCCTATGTAACCTTACCAAGTCATGAATGTACAACCTTACACATAATCTTCAGCCCTAAATGTGGTCTTAATCAGTAGAAAGTTAGTCGATTTTGTCATCTTATCAACCACAACCCAAATGGAATCAAAATCCTTTCTAGTCTTGGGCAACCCAACCACAAAATTAATATTTATCTCTTCCCACTTCCAACTAGGAACCTCAATATCTTGGGTTAGGCACCCGACCTTTGATGTTCAGCTTTGACTTGTTGACAAGCGTGACAACCAAAAATGAATTTGTTAATGTCCCTCTTCATGCCTCCCTACTAATACACATCCCTCAAGTCTCTATACATTTTGATGGAATCGGGGTGGATAGAATAAGAAAAATTATGGGCCTCATCAAGGATCCATTCTATCAAAACCATCAATACACGGTACATATAACCTACCTTGGTACCTAAGGGCACCATTCCCCTCATTTGGAGAAAACCTCCACCTTGCCCTCTTTCACAAAGGCCTTCAATTCTAATAAGGAGGAGTCAAGATCTTGGTTTTTCATCACCTCATCAACCAAAGAAGACTTAGAATCATTAACAATGACCACACAACTACTACCATCCTCTTCCTACATAAATCCTAATCTAGCCAACCGATGCACCTCTCTAGCCATTTCATTATCACCTCCATCAACATGTGCTAAGTTACCCATAAACACCCTATCCAAGGCATCCGCCACTACATTTGCCTTACCTAAATGAGCATGCACACTCATATCATAGTCCTTTAGAAGTTCTAACCATATGTTTTGCCTCAAGTTGAGATCCTTTTGAGTGAAGAGAACTCTTATGTCGGTCAACACATCAACATGAACCCTATACAAGTAGTGATGCCAAATCTTTAATACAAACACAATGGCGACTAACTATAGATCATAGATAGGGTAGTTCTTTTCATATACCTTAAGTTTTCTAGAAGCATAAGATATGAATTTATCATTTTGGATCAACACACAACCCAAACCAAATTGGGAAGCATCACAATATATGACACATCCCTCAAGCCCATCCAGTAGTGACAAAATAAGAGCAGACACAAGCTTGTCTTTCAATGTTTGAAAACTCCTTTCACATTCATTAGACCACACAAACTTGGCCTTCTTTTGAGTTAATTTTGTCATAGGGGAAGCAATAGAAGAGAACCTATTCACAAACCTCCGATAATAACCTGCTAAGCCCAAGAAATTCCTATTGTTCGATGGGGTCAATAGTCTAGACTAATTTCTAATCACATAGGTCTTCTTTGGATCCACCTTAATACCATCCCTCGAAATCACATGTCCTAGGAAGGTAACCTCTCTCAACAAAAATTCACACTTTTTATATTTAGCGTACAGTTTCTCCTCCCTTAATCTTTGCAACACAATCCTCAAATAAGCCCTATGTTCCTCCTCACCACGCGAATAGATCAAAATGTTATCAATGAAAACCACAATAAAAGAATCAAAGTAAGGTTTTAAGACTATATTCTTCAGTTCCACAAAGATGGTTAATGCATTAGTCAACCCAAAAGACATCACAACAAACTCATCGTACCCATATCTAGTTCGAAAAGCCATCTTGGGCATATCACACTCCCTGACCTTCACCTGATGGTACTTGGATAAAGATCAATCTTAGAGAAATGGCAAGCCCCTTGCAATTGGTCAAAAAATTATCAATCCTTGGAAGAGGATATCTATTCTTGATGGTGACCCTATTGAGTTGTCGGTAGTCAATATACATCCTAAGGGACCCATTCTTCTTTTTCACAAACAACACCGGAGCCCCAAAATATGATTGGATAGGTCTAATAAATCCCTTCTCCAACAAGTCCCTGAATTGTTCCTTCAACTTCTTCAAATCCGCTAGGGCCATATGGTAAGGGGGAATAGAAATGGGTAGAGTATCCGGGAGGAGGTCTATGACAAAGTCTATTTCCCTTTTGGGAGGAACACTGGAAAGGTCATTTGGGAATACATGAAGGAACTCATTTAAAACCGAAACTGACTCTATGCGAAGGACTTTAGACTCCACATCCCTAACCATTACAAGATGGTAAATACACCCCTTAGAGATTAACTTATGAGCTTTAATACAAGAGATGAATCTTCCTTTAACCACCACATCTTGACTTTCCCACTCAAAGACGGGTTCATTTAGAAATTAAAATTTGACCTTATAGGTTCTATAACCAATAAAATCATAGTAGGTATGCAATCAATCCATCCCAAGAATGATATCAAAATCAACCATGTCAAACTCAACAAGATCACAAGGCAACACTTTATGTAAGATGCAAGTAGGATAACTTCGATAAACTTTTCTAGAAATAATAGATGCACCAATAGGAGTAGACACTTCATATGACTCATGCAACAACTCAGGGTCAACATGAATCTTTTGGGCAACAAAGGGGGTAGCAAAATAAAGAGTGAAACCTTGATCAATCAATACATATTCATCAAAGTCAAAGAATATAAACATACCGATAACAACATCAGGGACTTTATCAACCCCTTGCCCCCCATGCAAAGTGTAGAACTGGTTGTGCCTTGGGGCACTATCTTGCCGGACAACTCTCCCCAATGGGATCACATTAGCACATGTGGACACACCTCTTTGCCCTTGTTGTGGTTTCATGGTGGCCAAAAAGGGTCATGGTGGCTCATAATTGAGGAATATCGGTACTTGTCATTAGCACATCAAACATGAGCCACCATGACCCTTCGTGGACACATCAATAGTGGCCACACCTGTTGTACCTTGGGCCCTTGGAAGATCATTTGCAGCCTTTTTATCAAATGTCTGAGTAGGCCTTTGGCATTGATGGAACCGGCCACTCCATTGGAACTTACCCTTAAAATGGGACCTCTTAGCCTCACGCCCCCTTCTCTTCCTTAATTTCTCCTCTACCATTTGTTTGACATAGGTCATCAAATGTGATAAGTCTATGTCACTAATTAACATAACAGACCGAGATTCTTCACTAACCAAGTTGGAAAGACCCATAACAAATTTGTTTATTCCCGACCTTGAGTCGGCAATCAAGTGAAGGGAAAACTTTGAAAGTTGGGTGAATTTGAGGGCATACTCCCTCACACTCATGGACCCTTATCCCAAATTCATAAATTCCACAAACTTAGCTTCCCTTAGTTCAAAAGGGAAGAACCGATTAAGAAAGGCCACCTTGAACTTCTCCCAAAGTACCACATAGCCAACTCCCTTCTCTTCCTTCCATTCGTTGTACCATATTTGTGCTATCCCTTTGAGTTGGTAGGCCACTAAATCTGCCTTATCCTCTGGCCTCACACCCATGATAGAAAAAATTTTGTAGACCTCATCAATGAACTCTTGGGGGTGCTCAATCACCTTTGACTAATGAAATTCCAATAGATTCATTCTCATGAAGTCTCTTACTTGAGAGGCCGCTGTAGGATCATGAGAGGCTTGATCCCCTTGGTTGGCATGATTAACCACCACTTGTTCAAGCAAGATGAGGATATCCCTAAGCTTTCCATTGGCTGGTTTCTCCTCAGCGTGTGTGCATATCTTCCACTCGTATTAGGCATGATCTAGCATAACAAAGAATAATTGTTAGGGGGAAAAGCTTACTTCAACTCTATAGCACAACTTAGAACATGAAGAAGGAAAACATTTCCTAAAATATCTCATAGCCTCCTACTCATAGTTGTGGTGCACAACATAATAATGAATAAGACTCTAATCAACGTAGTGTGTTGGACTCCGAGGATCTAACAACCTAGTGCTCTGATACTACCTTTGTCATAACTCAAGTCTAAGGCCTAGGCGTGGCTGGCAAATGGGGAACCCGAAGGAACCCCAAACAAGCCTCATAGCATATCATTTACACATTTTTTAGTCGCGAAAGCAATTAGAATGACAATAAGAGATAAATGTAAACAAGAGAAAATTAGGACTAAGGATAAACTTCCATATCATAGACATCAAGAGTCAATAGAGTCAAGCTTATAGCATAGATACAGAACATGTCCAATAATATTTCTACTACATAGAAAAGAGCAGGGGCTAAGTTAAAGCAACCGGGCTCACCCTCATAGTCAATACATAAGTCAAAAAGATAAAGTCTTAATACATAGCAGTAGATCATAAGTAATGTCCCCGAAATGGAGGACTCACCACCAAGCTTGATAGAAGTCGTACGTATTAGCCACGTGGAGGAGGATGGTCAAGCAGTACACTGGTCCCTACATGGTGACATCATGTAGGCATAGAGTATGCATTAGTACATTTGAATTTACTAAGTATGTAGGATGCAATGGAACAAGAGATAGGTATCATAGATAAAATACATAATCATAAGCAATGAATAACATACTAACAATATGTCATGTATGAATGATACTTAAAGTAAAAGCATGCTTATATAGATCATAATACGACTGTAAGGAGTCACCATTATAGCACAAGCCAAGGCCTACCACCCCTTTAGATAGGCGCATGAGGTACAAACCTCTTCATGAGGTTGATAGAGTACAAAAATCCTCACCAAGGTTGATGGAGTACAAACCCCCCACCGAGGTTGGCAGAATACAAACCCCCCATAAAGGTTGATGAGTACCAACCCCCAATAAGGTTACCGGGCCTACGACTGCCTGAGCTAGGCGACCAAGGTACCAACCTCTTAATAGGCTACTTGGGCCTACAATCCCCCCGAGCTAGGCCTGGTCATCCCCAACACTATATAAAGATAATATTATATATATATATATATATATGTATGTACATATATATACACACACACAAAACCCTTTAATCATCATACACATATATTCCTTTTCATCATTATTGCATCATAATTTTATCATC
>JAOTQJ010158360.1:0-28904 GCA_025642045.1 Solanum sejunctum | reverse complement strand
TTCCAGGTCAGTTTCATTGGGAATTTAAGGTTAGCATGTGTCTAGGTGTCCCTATCAGACACTGGTCACGACCCTAGATTGGGGCGTGACAGAGTGGCTTCAAGGAACTTAAAATTTCCTAAGTTTGGAACTATTTATACATAAAGACCTACTACCCATAAGTAAATCTACGTGTCGTGCTGCATATTCGTAGGTTGAAAGCTCTAGTTCCAAAAACTTGAATTTTATGCTCACAAGGTTCTATGGACTAATGTACAGACCGTATGCTCATAAACTTGAATTTTATGACACAAGGGTGTTTTTGAAATGTTTAATCCATTTGATTCCTTAACTACATCATTTTGGCTACCCTAACTAACTTAGCCAACGAAATCTCTATAAGTATTATTCCTATTTTATTCAAAGTCTTTAATTTTAAAATTTCACTCAAGATTCTCAATATTTCTCTCCCTAAGTCAAGGATTCCGTTGAACCTAAAGCATGAAGGTTTGACTAAGGATTTTTGAATTCTCTTCTTCAGTTCTAAGGATTCTAGTTGAGGTACGTAGGGCTTCATTCGTAGATTAGACTCATCCATAAAATCTAATTCAAAACTTTTTTTTATCAAAATTTCATGGTGATTTCCTAGGGACTTTTAAGCTATGATTCCTAATACGTAAATTATGATTCCTACATAATGATTATGACTAATTGTGCTTGAATTATAATGAATTTCATGATATGTATGATTTTCAAGCAAGAGTATGTGATTTCATAGTATGCATCATTAGAGCTTAATGACTTGATGTGGGTTCCTTCATAAAAAATCGAATTTAAATTTTAATTGCATATTTTCTCTATGAATTCTATCAATTTCATTATTTTGAGTCAATTGTTCATGGACCCGCATTTAGCCCTAGTCTCGTATGATGAAGTTATGAAATTTTATGATTATGACCTAAAGTATGTAAAAGCATATTTTATGATAATGATGATGTTACGAAAGGTACAATGATGCTATAATAAACAGAGTGATGAAAATCCCAATGTTTATGATGATGTTAAGATGGGAATGTCTAGCGACATTGATTAAAAAAAGTAGATAGACTATTCTTATGACATGATGTTTTCATGAAAGCTATGATGACTATTTACAAATTATGAAAGTATGATTTTAGTGAAGTATGGACTATGTTCATAACTTGTATATGCATGATTTATGTATTCCGTGAGATATGCTTACTATAAAGAGGGCTTTGGTATATATTATGGTCCCATAATTATGTATCGCCATAGAAATTATGTTCATGTTTTATGCCTTAAGGTGTGCTAATGGATCCATATAGCTTTAATGGACAACCATCGTGCTAGGATAGAGTCGAAAGGGTGGGGTCAAATGATGGTTCTCACCGTGCGAGGATAAAGCCTATAAGGTGAGGATCGAGTCTGCCTTGGCAAACTAGACTCCTCTTAGCTTGATGTAGAGTGAACATTAAAATTTTATGTAATAGTTGTATGGTCTTATATGTTGGTTATGGTCCTATTCCCACACATGTATGTTAAGGTTATGAAAAGATTTGGCCAAACATATCTCTAGCCCCTTAAACTTGGCTTCAAATGTCATTTTGATACTCCAACTCAACCTTGTTCCATTTTAACCCTTCAACTCTATTTTTTATATTTTATTTTAACACTTCTATCCGAGGAATCAACAAAATGGGGGAGAATGTACTTCACATGCCAATACATGACATAAAAGGCAATTAAAAATACATACACAATCACTCTAACTTGACTTTATTTTTTATTTTGACATTTTATCTTAACTTTGTTCTATTTTAACCTTTCAACTTTATTTTTTATGTAACATTAAAACACAATACTAATTTTATAATTTTTATTTTTATATTTGTTTATTTTTATTTTTATTTTAATATTGACGTTTGTTCGTTAGTTTTCAAAAAAAAAAAATCTTAAAGAATTAACAAACAACGTTTTTTTTTTTAAAAAATATCTTTTTTAGAGTTTTTCTGTAATTTTTTTAAAAATAATAACCAAGGAAAGTTTGTTGGTTTCTTTTGTAACAAATTAAATAATTTAAATAATATAAGATATTTTTTTTCACATTCAAGCTTGTGGATTTAACTCGACTATTAGTTTAGGTTTTTTTGGATCCACAAAGCTTTGTGAGTTAAATTTACAAAAGTTTGAATATGAGAAAAACATAATATATGATATTATTTAATCTAATTGATGGATAAAGTAATTAACAAACACCTTAACTTGTTCTAATTTTTCATTTAGATACCTAAACTAAAGGATTGTTCCTTATAGACACCTCAATCATCAATAATTTAAACCCCATAAACCTTTTTTTTCATAGTTTGCAATTTGTGTGTGGCACGTGTACGTAAGTGCGGATGACCTAGACAAGTCATCCATTCATAAATAGCCACGCATGCTCCATGTTGACTCATCATCCACATCAGATTACAAAGGGATCAAAATCCCCCAAATCTCATCCATTCTCTCTGCAACGAAAAAAACCCATCCATTTTCTCTGCAATCGTTGAACTTCCTCGATGGCAAGGGTCTCAGTTAGTAATACGAAAACAAATAACACCATGGTCTTATGGTTTTGAAAACTTGAAATTTAGCAATCGTTGCTTACTGCTGTCTTCTTATTGTTTTTAAGTCCGCCTTTCTCAGTGAAATGAAACAATTATCGGTGAATTTATCAATTTTTACACAGAAAATTTGTGGGTCGTGACTGGTTGTCTCACTATTTGATATGACCATGCTGATTCCTTGGAGTATTTTGTTTCCTCAGCTAAGACGACTAGTGTAATGGTGCTTATTTAGCTGTCTTGGTAAAAGCTAATAACTAGTTCTGTTGCCAATTCTACATCTCTACCCTGAGAAGTTGATGTAGCAATATTGCTGTCCGCAAAGTATTCACCAGTTATTCCCTTCACCTGAGGATACAAAGCTACATAGCATGTAGTTGCTGGAATTTGAAATTAAGAATTCTACATTTTATGATATTCATTGCTATAAATTTCTTCAACTCTTCACTTCACTGCCTCTAACAACATACAAATCGAACAGAAATTGTGGAGAAGGAGAGCACGGAGAAGGAGAAAAGCAGACCCAAACAAAAATTAGGATTAACAATAGATGGAGAAGCAGAAAAAGAGAACAAAAAATAAATCCACAATCGGCAGGTTCACAAATTGGAGATGGAGAGTCCCATTTGCAATTTTAATGGTGGAGATGGAGGTTCAACAGTAAGTTTAACATGGAAAAAAAAGGTTTTAGATCTTCTCACGCTCCACTCAACTGTGAGGCACACACACAGTGCCAACTAGGGCAGAAATGTTTATAGGGTTTAAATTATGGATGGTTGAGGTGTGTATAAGGAACAATCCTTAATTTAGATATTTAAGTAAAAAATGAGGTTAAATTGACGTGTGTGTTAATGACTTAAGCCTTAATTGATTATCTGAAAGAGAAAACCAAAGTACTTTCCTTGATTAATTTTAAAAAAAGAAATATAGAGAAATTCTAAAAAATATTATTTTTTAAAAAAATTGTCTGTTAATTCTTTAAGTTTTTCTTTGAAAACTAATGGACAAAAGTCGATACTAAAATAAAAAAATAAAATTAAAGAACAAATATAAAAATAAAAAAAATTATATAATTAGTAATTGTGTTTAAATTTTACATAAAAAATAATGTTGAAATGTTAAAATAGAACAAAGACAAGATAAAATATCAAAATAAAAAATAAAGTCAAGTTAGAAGAGTTGTGTATCTATTTTTAATTGACTTTTATGCCATGTCTTGGCATGTAAAGTACATTCTCCCCATTTTATTGATTCCTTGGATAGAAATATCAAAATGAAATATAAAAAATAGAGTTGAAGGGGTAAAATGGAACAAGGTTGAATTGAAATGCCAAAATAACATTTGAGGCCAAGTTTAAGGAACTAAAGATGTGTTTGGCCAAAAGATTTTATGATGCTTCTCCCTATGATTTTAAACTTGAAGGCTCACGCATATTGTGTCTTTATCCTATTGATTATGATTATGCATATTGATATTATTGTGATGTCCTTTGGTTTGTGACATACCTACATACCTAGTACATTCCACGTACTAACACATACTTCTTTGCCTACATAATCTAACCATGTAGGGACGGATGACGAGGCGACTATTCCATTTCGTGGCTAGATTTGGATCGGATTTAAAGTTAAAAGACTTGTTGGTGAGTTCTTATGCTTAGGGAATAAGCCCTTTTGAGCTTTCCTTTATGTTGAGACTTTATCATTTTCTTCCTTTGATGCATATCTTGAGGGTGAGCTAGTGAGCTATGTGCTAGACCCTCCAAGATCAAAAATGTAGAGGCATGATTTGAACATAAGGAATTGATGTATGACCCCTCATTGGAACTATGGCATTCTCACTTTATGTACTTACGCTTACTTATTCACTTATGTATGCTTATTTTACCTTATGAATGCTTATGATATAAACATGAGGCTTGGATGGGATGGCTTCGGGTGTCACATTCAATGTGTCATGGCTAGGTCCTAGGTTCAGGTTATGACAATAGTGGTATCAAAGCATAAGGTTTGAAAGCATCCTAGGGAGTCCAACATATCGCGTCAAGTAGAGTCTTGTTCATTGTTGTGAAACCACATCCACGAATAGGAGGCTATGAGATATTTTAGAAAAACAACTCTTCTTTTGCATTCTATATCGTGCCTTCAAAGCTTTTGTATCCTAATGCTTGTCTCTTGGTTTTTTCAAAAATGGCTCCATGACATGCTGATTTGAACCAAGTTCCTCAAGCTCCTCAATCTCCCCAAGTCCCTCAAGCGAACCAAGTGTTTAATGATGAGTTTAGAGCTGTGCTGGGTCAATCTATTACTTCTGCAAAGACTTCCACTCCGATTTTGAGGATAAAAGATTTGGTTAGGATAAATCCCCAGAGTTTCAAAGATGGATGAAAGATTCTCAAGAGTTCATATATGAAGTACATAAGGTGATGGAGTTTATGGGAGTATATACCAAAGAGAAGGCCGAATTAGCGGCTTATCAACTTAAAGAAGTGGCTAAGTTTGGTTTACTCAATTGAAGTTCGAAAGGGTCGATGAAGCTGCTATTGATTGGGAGATGTTTTAGGCCGCTTTCGTTGTTCATTTTATCTCACTTAGGCCATGGAAAGCTAAGGTGATAGAATCCATGAATGAAGCAAGGTGGATTATGTGTGAGAGAGTATGACCTCAAGTTTACCAAGTTGTCCAATTTTGCTCCTTCATTTGTAGCCGACTCAAGGGCTCGTATGAACAAATACACTTTGGGTATGTTTGACTTTGTAAAATGGAGTGTAAGGCCTCCATGCTCATGAAGGAAATCGATATCTTTAGACTCATGACATATGCCGAACAAATGGAGAATAACAAGTTGCAAAATATGAGGACAAGAGAGTCAAGAGGGCTGATTATGATGGTGGGTTCTCTTATAGTAAGTCCAGTGGTGGCTTATTCCAATAAGGCCAAGGGTCTTCAAGAGGTGCTACTCAAAGTTTGACAAAGATAAAGGGGCCAACAGCAAGGCTCAAGGTGATGCTACGAAAGGTGGTGGTATTACTCCTAGGTGCCCAAGTTTGGGAGGAGCCTTGTTAGTAAATGCTTGAGAGGTACCAATGCATGCTTCGATTGTGGGAAGATAGGACATAAGATCGTCAAGTGTCCTAATATAGCTAATAAGGTCAAGGAAGGGCATCCAAAAGGTCAAGTAGCACTAAGAGGACAAGTGCAAAAAGGTGCTCAACATAAAGGTAGTGGTCTGCATGGTAATTATTTCTATGCTTTGTATGCTAGACAAAAGGTTTAGAAGGCACCTGATATGGTCATCGGTATGTTAAAACCCTTTGACCATGATGTGTATTCCCTTTGACCATGATGTGTATTCTTTGCTTGATCCCCATGCCAATATGTCTTTTGTTACTCCTTATGTTGCCAAAACATTTGATGTATCTCCATAAGTTTTGTTAGAACCTTATTTATTCTATAATCTTGTAGGTGAGTCCATCCTAGATAAGAAAATCTATAGAAATTATCCCGTGTCACTCTTACATAAAGTCTTCTCATATGATCTGGTTGAGCTTGATATGACCGACTTTGATGTTATTCTTCGTATGGATCGGTTATATGTATCCTATGCTTCTATTAATTGTAGGACACATAAGGTTACATTGCAATTCCTTAATGAGCCTATTCTTAAACTGAGAGGAATCAATTCGGTGTTCAAAGGGAAGTTAGTCTCTTATATGAAAGCTATGAAAATAATTTCCAAAGGTTGCCTATGTCATGCTGTCCGAGTAATGGATGTTGAGTCTCATGTCCCTACTCTTGCTTAGATCCCCATCATTAGTGAGTTCCCCAATGTCTTTCCCAATGACTTACCCGGTATTCCTACCAAAAGGGAAATCCATTTTGGAACTGATCTCTTGCCTGATACCCAACCTATTTCTATAAGTCCATACTGTGTCCTCGATGAAGTTGAAAGAATTGAAGGAACAATTAAAGGATTTTCTTGATAAAGGGTTCATAAGACCTAGTGTGTCATCATGGGGTGCACCCATATTATTTGTGAAGAATGATGGTCACTTTAGATGTGTGTGGACTATCGACAATTGAATAAGGTGGTCATCAAAAATAGGTATCCACTTCCAATGATCAATGACTTATTTGATTAACTACAAGGTGCAAGATATTTTCTAAGATTGATCTTTGATTTGGACATCACCCATTGAGGGTAAAGGAAGATTACGTTCCAATGATGTTGTATTTTTTGATTATGTCATTTGAACTAACAAATGCTCTGGTTGCTTTCAGGGATTTGATGAAGAAGATCTTTAAACCATACTTGGACATATTTATGGTGGTGTTCATTGACGATATATTGGTGTACGCACAGGACATAATGGACCATAAAGACCATTTGAGGATTGTGTTGAGAACATTGAGGGATAGAAAACACTTTGCCAAGTTTAGCAATTGTGAGTTTTGGCTAAGAGAGGTGGCTTTTCTTAGTCACATCATTTTGGGTGATGGTATTCGAGTTTATCCAAAGAAAATAAAGGCGGTGAAGAATTGGCTTTGACCATTATCTCCATATGATATTAGAAGCTTTTTGGGTTTGGCTGATATTATAGAAGGTTAGTTGAAGGATTTTCCTCCATTGCTTTTCCTCTAACAAGGTTAACCCAAAAGAAGGTAAAATTTCAATGGTCCAATGAATGTGAAAAGAGTTTTCAATTATTGAAGATTGTCTTACTTAAGCTCCTATTTTGAAGTTCCTCGAAGGTCCAAATGATTTTGTTGTGTGTTGTGATGCCTCACATATAGGCTTGCATTGTGTGTTGATGCAACATGAAAATTCATTACCTATGCTTCGAGTCAATTGAAAGTACACGAAAAGAACTATCTGACACATAATCTTAAGTTATTGGTTATTGTATTTACATTGAAAATATGGCGACATTACCTCTATAGGGTACATGTTGACATATTCACCGATCATAAGAGTTTACTATAAGTGTTTAGCCAAAGAGATTTGAACTTAAGGCAAAGAAGATGGTTGGAACTTTTTAAGGATTATGACATGATTGTGATGTATCATCCCAGCAAGGCTAATGTCACAGCTGATGCATTGAGTAGAGTGTCTATCGGCAGCATGACATATTGAGAGTGGAAATAAAAAGTTGGTCAAATAATTGCATCATCTAGCTTGTTTGGCTGTGAAGCTAAATAGCTTGAGTGATGGTGGCGTGTTGATACCATATGGGGAGAAATCAGCTTTGATGGAAGAAGTTAAAGCAAAGAAAGACATGGATCTTACTTTGATTGAATTAAAAAATATTGGTGGTTGATAAGAAGCTAGAAGTCTTTTCACAAGGGAGAGATGGAGTATTGCATCACCAAGGGCGATTATGTGTTCCTAGTATAGATAGACTAAGGGAGAAGATACTTGATGAAGCTTATAATTCCAAGTACTCTATTCATCTGGGACCCACCAAGATGTACATGGATTTGATAGAAGTATATTGGTAGAATGGCATGAAGAAAGAGATAGCATGGTGTGTGATGGAATGACCGAATTGTCAACAAGTCAAAGTCGAACATCAAAGACCCAGTTGTTTCACTAAAGATATTGAGACACCAACTTGAAAATGGTAGATAGTGAATACGAATTTATCAAGGGTCTTCCAAAGACTAGAAATCAATTTAAGTCAATGTGGGTGGTTGTGGATAAAATGACGAAAACAACACACTTTTTGATAGTGAAGTGATGTGCTATGAAAATACATCATATTGATGCCTAAAACTTGAGATTTTATGTATTCTCAATGCGACATTTATGATTTTTTATATGTTTCTTTACAGAAAAAGTAGATTGGCACAATTTTGAGAAAAGTTGCAAGATTTGCTAGTTTTTGAAGACATACGAGACCTTTTACGAGTCATAGCTTAGTATATAAGTCATAGAGGTGGTCACATGGCTATTTCCAATGTTGAAGCAAAAACTGAAGTTCAGCCACATGAAACCCTGTTACAAGCCGTAGATCCTTCTATGAGCCATATTGCAAGGTATCATAGAAATTTTTGATGTTCTCTGGTATTGGACTAAGTGCTGTAGATATGGACTATGAGAGGACAAGATGAGTTGTAGATCAGACTACGACTCATGAAGATGTTTTGTAGCAGTGAAGTCCAAGATCCAAGAGCTGAACACGAAAGCCCAATTACGACGAGTGACCCTATCTACGAGTCATAATTGCAAGTCATAGGGTGTGCTGACTGATTTTTCTAATTATTTTAGGGACTTGTTTTTAAACACTATAAATAGTAAAAATTAGGTCGTTAAGTGCAATTTTTATAGTTTTTTCATAGATTACAGCACAGAATAGAGTAGAGAGCAAGAAATTAGATTATTTTTATGGTTTTAGTTTTAGAGACTAAATTTTGGAGGAGAGATTCACTTGTGGATTCAAGTCATCTTTCAATCTTGTAATTCTCAATGCAAATTGAGTTTTCTTTTTCTTCAATCTTTTTGGGTAAGTAATTAAACATGTCTTCTCTATTTATTGTTTCTTTATTTGCCCAAGATATGAGTAACTAAACCCAAAACTTGGAGTTGTGGGAACCATGAGAATCTAACTTAGAAAACTTGGATTATTTGCAATTCTTAGAATGGGTATTTGCATGTATTAATCAAATCTCTTCATTTTGAATGTTTTCTAGTGGTGGACAATATTAGAACCCGCCTAGTGTACCTTCCCAATCCAGGTGGTAATGAATTGGAAAAGAGATTATTTATCAGGATTTGATGTTATCAGGATTTGATGATATGTTATCGTCTAATCAACCAAACTAGATGAAGGGAAAGTTGACTGGGACTATTGGTAATGGTTAGTTGAGCACATTATAGAGATGGGCCAAGTCCCATAGCGAAATTAGACCTTCATCTTTGATCAAAGGGTTGGAAGAACTTAAATTGCCATCTTGCATGCAATATTCTACTTGAGAATTGTGATATCCAGGATGTTGAGTTAGTGAATCATGGGGAATACAATACCCAAGTTGCTCTGCATTATTGAGACTCTTCCATTTTAGTAGTTTAGTTTAATTTCTTATCAATTATTGCAAACACCCCCCTTTTTATGAATTGAGTTAGTTAATATTTGAATTGTTTATTATTGAAACAATTTGTGAAGTTCCATATTCTGAATGGGATTTGACCCTAACCTTGGTTAGGTTTTTACTTTAATGATAGCATTGACTTCTAAACGAGGTGTATCATGAGCGTGATCAATGAAAACTAGCGCAATTGCCAAGGAATACGAAGAGACTTTGATCTAGATTGTTTAGTAGTATAATTCAAGTGTTAATTTCTTAGTTTTCTTCTATTTTACTTTTGTTTTTATTTTTGTTTGTTTAGTTTCTATTGCAGGGTATACTTGTGTTTTATGACCAATACAAGGAGTCAAAACATTCCCTTAGCTCTAATTGACTTAGAGATCCAATGGGTTACAAGAAGAATGGCTCAAGAAAATGCTAATATCGTGATTAGTGAAGCTATGAATTGGAATGATGATGTTGATGATAGCGATGACAATCCACCACCATTGGAGAATAGCCCACAACCTAGGAACTTCAATGAGAATGCTTATAGATTAAATCAATATAGATTGAATATCTTGGCCATGGATGTAACAGGAGCTATAGTGTTGACACCATCACTGGTCGACACTAAGTTTACGATTTCAAGTGGATTGCTTCAAATGCTTCAAAATCATGGTCTGTTTGTGGGTATAACTTCCAAGGATCCCTATAGCCATCTACATAATGTAACTTTTATTTGTAAGAGCATGATGGAGACATAAAATCTTTCCATGGATAATGTTAGATTGTGTGTTTCCCTCTATTTATTGCCAATAATGTAGCGGTGTGGCTATCGAAACTCCTACAAAGCTCAATGACTAGTTGAGCGGATTTATAGAAGGCCTTTTCGGAAAGGTACTTTCCCAGGTCAAAGAAGCTCAAATTAAAAGATCAAATCAATAATTTTGAGCAATTACCTGGTGATTCAGTTAGTATAATATGGGAGAGATTTATAAAGTTTTTGAGAAGCGTCCTAAACTACAAAATTATTGGTGATGCCTTGGCAGAGATCTTCTACCGCGCCCTTGATAAAAATAGTCAAGCATGTGCTGATACTATAATGAGGGGCATGTTCTTAGATCAACTGTTCACAAGGATCGCTGAGAGAATAGAGCAAGTGCTCAAAACTAACCATGCATGGGGACAAAGAGAGAACTTCTATGAGGAGTTCATGTGCTATTAATGTTAGTTAAGAGCAAGCTAAGATCAATGAGGAGATCATGTAACAACTTGCTCAATTTTGCACAAGCATAGATGTGGTGATTAAGCAAAATCAAGAGAGAGTGCATGGGCTAGTCCATGAAACTCCTTGAGTGCCTATATATAAAGAGCATTGTTATGATGAGGATGCTTGTTTTGTGAGTGATCAAGCTGTGGGTTTTCAGAACAATGCTTAAGGGTCCAATTTGGACTATTGGCGTCAAGGTTTCAGCAACCAAGGTTAGAACTACAATCAAGAAGATGCTTATAGAGATATCAAAGATGGTTATTTTGAGAGAAATAGGGTTCCAGAATCCAAGTGGGGTAGAACAGATGGTTTTAGGAATAGTCTATATGTGCCACCCCATAATTGTGATGTTGGGGTTCAATTCGAGGATTGAAGAGATATTTAACCGATTGATGAAAAAATTAGTTACCCAAGATGAAACTCCATAGGGAATTAAGTCTGATATTTCAAGTGTAAATCAAAAGATAGAGTCTCATTCGGTGGCCATTAAGCAACTTGAGTAACAATTAAGTCAAGTGTCCACTTAATTGAATCAATGCCAGAAAGGTACATTGCCAAGTAATATAGTTTAGAATCTAAAAAATGAGGGGCATTATATGAAAGTGACAACTATAGGAGGCAAGAGTACCATTAATCCTCCTATATCGGTTAAGGTAGAAGATAGTTGTGAGAAGGGAGTTGTGAATAAGGGCATTGTTGAAGGAGAAGATTGTGTAAATGATGGGCTAGGTGAAGTGGTCTAAGAATCAAAGAAGCACAAGACCGTCCAAAGGACTCCTTCTTTTTTCCCTCAAAGACTCAAAAAGAGGGAGGAAAAAAGCAAGTTCACACACTTCCTCTCTATGCTTAAGCAACTATCCATCAACATCCCTTTGATTGAAGCATTAGAGAAGATGTTGAGTTATGCAAAGTATACGAAAGACTTGGTTACGAAGAAATGGACTGTGAGTCAAGAGCTTTCTAAAGATTTCCAACATTGTAATGATATCATTACCAAGTCATTGGCTCAAAAACGTGAAGATCCAAGTGCTTTCACTATACCATGAACTGTAGGAGAGGTTGAATTTGCAAGAGCACTTTGTGATTTAGGGTGCTAGCATCAATTTGATTCCTCTAGCAATTTTAAAGAAACTTGGTTTGGGAATTCCTACTCCTACCATGATGCGGTTGTTAATGGTAGATAGAACAGTCAAGAAACCTGTGGGGATACTTTATGATGTGTTGGTAAAAGTCAAAACGTTTATATTTCCTGTAGATTTTGTTATTCTTGATTATGAAGTTGATTTTGCAGTTCCTATTTTTTTGGGGAGGCCTTTCTTAGCTACTGATCACACTTTGGTTGACATGGAGAAAGGTCTGCTCACATTCAAATTTGTAAAGATGAGATCATGTTCAATGTGTGTCAACAAGTAAGGAAGTATAGTGATATGAGCGTGGTTTCAATTATCAAGACTGTTGATAATGAAGAGTCAGAGGTACCACTTGAGCTACAATTAGGTGTTGACAATTTGGAGGCAGTATTGATGAACTTCAACAGTGATGGTATCCTAGATTATGAAGCAACCGTAAATGCTGATGCCAAACTAAGTTAGAGCTAGGTTTATAGAATCGGGAGTCGCCACCTATAAAGTCCTCTATAAAAGTACCACTCATGCTAGAAATGAAGGTACTTCTATCATATTTAAAATATGCATTCTTGGGAGAGAACAACACTTTGCCAGTCATCATAGCTGTAGACTTGAATGATGAGTAAGCAAGTGCCCTTATAACTGTGCTCAAACAATTTAAAAAGGCCATAAGGTGGACTATTGCAGATATTATTGGTATCCCTCCTGGGATATGTACACATAACATTCAGCTAGTCAAGGACTACAAGCCAAGCATTGAACATCAAAGGCCCCTAAATCCTCCTATGCAAGAGGTAGTTTGCAAAGAAATCATTCAATGGTTAGTTGCAGGAGTAATCTACCCAATCGTCGATAGTGAATGGGTGAGCCCCGTACAGTGTGTTCCAACGAAAGAGGTATCACAGTGCTACCTAATGCTAATAATGAATTGATTCCTATGAGTCTAGTCATAGGATAGAAGGTGTGTATGGATTATAGAAACCTCAATGCCTCAACAGAAAAGGATCACTTTCCTATACCATTCATGGATCAGATGCTTGATTTATCTGCAGAAAAAGGTGGTACTGTATTCTTGGTAAGTATTATAGCTATAATTAGATCATCATTGCTCTAGAGGATCAGGAGAAAACCACTTTTACATATCCCTATGGCCCCTTCGCATTTAAGAGGATTCCATTTGGGTTATGTAATGCTCCAGCAATATTTCAAAGATGCGTGATATCCATCTTCTCAAATATGGTGGAGAGTACTATTGAGGTCTTCATGGATTGTTTCACTATGGTTGGAGACTCATTTAAGGATTGCTTGGCACACTTGCATTATATGTTGTAAAGATGTGTAGAAAGTTATCTAGTGCTAAACTTGGAAAATTGTCATTTCATAGTTAAAGAGGGTATTGTGTTGTATTATAGAATATTTGGCAAAGGCATTGAGGTCGACAGGGCTAAAGTTGAGGTGATTGAGAAGCTTCCACCACCCATCTCAGTCAAGGGTGTGAGGAGTTTCTTGGGACATGCAGGTTCTATCGAAGGTTGTAATAGACTTCTCTAAAATTTTACACCCATTGTGCAAATTGTTGAAGAAAGATGCCAAGTTTATGTTTGATGATGAATGCATGCACGCCTTTGAAGAGTTAAAAAAGAGGTTGATCTCAACACCAATTATTATACCTCTAGATTGGTCCAAGCCATTTGAGATCATGTGTGATGCAAGTGCAGTTTCTCTAGGTGCGGTATTGGGACAACGTAAGGAGAAAGTGTTACATCCCATATATTATGCTAGTAAAGCCTCAACCACAGCCCAAAAGAATTACACTATCACAAAACAAGAGTTGCTTGCATTGGTCTTTGCATTTGAAAAGTACCATTTATATTTGTTGGGAGCCAAAGTGGTGGTGCATACAAACCACTCAAAAATTAAATATTTGATGGCTAAAAAGGACAGGAAATGTAGGTTGATAAGATGGGTACTTCTCTTGCAAGAGTTCAACTTTGATGGTATTAATAGAAAAGGAATAGAAAATCAGGTCGTAGATCATCAATCCAGATTTGAAGATGGGGCAATGATGCAATTTGATGATGGACTGGAGATAAATGAATCCTTTGCTGATGAAAGAGTGTTGGCTACATCGCATGATCTTATACATTGGTTTGCCGACTATGTAAATTATTTAGTGAGTGATATTATGCGACCGAGTTAAACACACATCAACATCAAAAATTTATGCATTATGTGAGGAAATTCTTTTAGGATGCCCCATACTTATTCAGTGTATATGCTGATGGGACTATTCGTGGTTGTGTTCCTGAGGTTGAAGTGATGAGCACACTTGAGGCATGCCACTCATCATTAGTGGGGGGACATCATAGTAGGATTCAAACAGCCTATAAAATTTTACAATTTGGGTATTATTGGCCCACAATCCACCAATATACTCATGACTATGCCAAGCTTGTGATAGGTGCTAGAGAGAAGGTCGACTTACTCGTAAGCACGAGCTCTCTCTAAATCCTATTTTAGTGCTTGAGTTATTTAATGTGTGGGGGATAGATTTGATGGGACCATTTATTAGCTCACATGGAAACAAATACATCTTAGTTGCTATGGATTATGTATTAAAGTGGGTGGAGGCCTATAACTTAACCTAATAATGAGGGTAAAAGTGTCACAATATTTCTCAAAAGGAACATCTTCTCAAAATTTGGTACTCCTCGCGCAATCATGAGTGATGGAGGTTTTCACTTCTGCAATAGACTCTTTAAAGCTCTCTTTGAAAATTATGGATTTAAATATAGGATGGAGATGCCTTATCATCCCAAACAAGTGGGCAAGTGGAAGTGTCAAATAGAAAAATTAAAATGACTTTATCTAAGACTATGAATGCAAACCAAATGGATTGGTCTGAAAAGCTGGATGATGCATTATGGGCATACTGGACTACATTCAAGACACCTATTGGTATGTCCCCATATCAACTTGTTTTTGGAAGGCATGTCATTTGCCCTTCGAACTTGATCATAAAGCAATGTGGGCATTGAAGAAGTTGAATCTAAATGAGAATGATGTAGCTACCTCTAGATTAAGGTAACTTAATGAGCTTAATGAGTTTCAATTAAAAGTATATGAGAGCTCAACCTTGTAAACCAAAGAATGAAAATACAACATGATCGCCGCATTAAAAACTGTCAATGCACACCAGGAAACTTGGTTCTAGTTTTCAATTCCAAATTAAAGTTGTTCCCAGAGAAGCTCAAATCCAGATAGTTGAGACCCTTTTGAGTAGCACACGTCTTTGATCATAGGGCCATTGAATTGGAGAGACAAAATGGAGGCACTTTCAAAGTAAACGGCCAAAGAGTCAAGCCATACCTTGGAAATGTAGAAGAGATCAAAATGGTTGAAAAATGTGATCTTGTAGAAGGCTAAGTACTCAAGATAGCTGTGTTATACTGCGACTATAAATCAGATGTTGCTTGGGAGGCAACCCAAGGTGGACAGGCGCTTGGGTGCCGAAGTATGTTTTCTAGCCCCTATTATTACATTCTTGCTTAATTTGGTGCGTACAGGACAATGCAAAATTGTTTTGATAGGGTGTAGCCAGTTATGAGCCTTGGTGAAGTCTGAGTAGCTTATGGTCCATAACTACCCCAAATTTTGATCCTGAGATTTTCTTGCCTGTGTTTTTTTTCTCATAGATATTTAATTTTGTTGAACTGACATGTTATAGAATATTTTAGATAATATTTATAGCATATAGTACTTGAACATATGGCATATACCATGTTTTGATGATTATTTTAAAATATTTTAAAAATTAGTACCCACCAAAATTTTTGATTAGTAGCTAAATTGCAACTATGCATATTTAGGTGTTTGACAATATTTGTCTTGATGAGTGAGGGTAAGTGAGATATGAAGCATGATCTATGAGTTTCTTGTTGATAATGTATGCAATGCCATGTGTGAGTGAGCTTGTTTTGCCAGATTCATGCATATTTTGTGTTAATTCAGAACTTGCCCTATTATTCTAAGTTGGATTGTTGATTAAATGGATTAGGAGGTGATCCTAGGCCTTTGTTCTTTAAATTAGTCCACTTTAGCTTTAAATAACCAACCAATTGATCTGTTATCCCTTGTTTTAAAATTTTGAGCCTTGCATATACCACTTCATTTTGAAATACCTAATTAGCCTAGCCTTGTCTAGTGATGAACTTGAGATTGGCCCTGGTTTGTCATTGAACATTGTGAACCTTGACTGAGGCAAAATGCCTAAGTTGAGGGTAGCTACCAAAAGTGGCCCTTGTTTGGGGAATATATATTGTGTACTTCAATATAGGCTAAAAGCCTAAGTTTATAGTGGCTGGTATAGAGGTGAAATCACAAAAATAAGGTGGTGAGTAGGAAATGAGTAGAAAAAGAAGAAAATCATGTATTGGGAGAAAGAAAAAGAAAATAATGCCTTAGATTGAGATCAAAAGCAAAATGATGTGTGAAAATGAGAAGAAAATACCCAATAAAGCTTGAATATGAAGAAAATGGAGAATAAGGTAAAATAATTGAGTTGGTAAGGTGAAAGTGGTAAAACCGCGGTTCAAGGATGGTCTTTAGTCACTATGTTTCCAAAAATACTCTACCAAAACCCCATGAGTCTACATTACAAGTCTAGAAAGTCCTAGAGTGATCCTAGTCTGGCTAGTTGAAAATCTGAGTTATGAGCATAGGGGCAATCCTGGTATAGTTAATGTGCATAAATATCTTTGTGAGTGTGAGTATGCTTGCACAGTCCTAGTGTTAATCTTGAAATCATCATTGAGTGTGTTACTTGGGAGTTCTTTTTGTGGGGGCATCTGCGCATTGTTAGCACTTGGCTTGTTCAGTAATTATGGATTATAGATATTCTCTTTCTTGTCATAGTTATGTTGTCAGACGCATAATTATGTCCTTATTTTCCAAATTAGCTATTTTATTTTGTTTTGAAAAGTTGATGTGGGTACCTGAGCATGAATTATATAAGATATATACCATTAAGTTCTGTTCTATGTATTGCTGTGTTGTCTAGTTAGATTGAGTTATCGCTTGAGGACAAACAATAATTTTAAGTTGAGGGTGTTGATGTACTGTTAAAATACAACATATTTGCTGCCTAAAACTTGAGATTTTATATGTTCTCAATGCGACAATTATGGTTTTTATGTGTTTTTATGTTTATTTTTAAATAAAAAATAGGTTGGTTCAATTTTAGGAAAAGTTGCAAGTTTTGCTAGTTTTTGAAGACATACGAGACCCTCTATGAGTCATAGCTCAGAATACGACTCGTAGAGGTGGCCTTGTGCAGATTTTTAGTGTTGAAGCAAAAACTGAAGTTCAGCTACATGAAACCCTATGATAAGTTTTAGATCCTTCTATGAGCAGTATTGGAAGGTTTCATGAAAATTTCCAGTGTTCTCCAGTATTGGACCAAGTGCTATAGATATGGACTATAAGAGGACAAGATAAGTCATAGATCAGACTAAGACTCATAAAGATGTTTCGTAGCAGTGACGTCAAAGATCTAAGTGCTAAACATGAAAGCCTGATTACATCTCGTGACCCTAGTTACGAGTTGTAATTGCAAGTTGTAGGGTGCGCCAACTAGTTTTTCTAATTGTTTTAGGGACTTGTTTATAAATATTATAAATAGTAAAAATTAGGTCATTAAGTGAATTTTTTATAGTTTTTTCATAGATTACAACAGATAATAGAGTAGAGAGCAAGAAATTAGAGTAGTTTTAGGGTTTAGTTTTGGAGAAGAGATTCACTTTTGGATTCAAGTCATCTTTCAATCTTGTGATTCTCAATACAAATTGTTTTTTTTTGTTCTTCAATCTTTTTGGGTAAGTGATTAAACATGTCTTCTCTACTCATTGTTTCTTTATTTGTCCAAGATATGAGTAGCTAAACCTACCACTTGGGGTTGTGGGAACCATGACAATCTAACTTAGAAAATTCGGATTATTTGTAATTCTTATAATGAGTATTTGTATTTATTAATCAAATCTCTTTATTTTGAGTGGTGGCCAATATTAGAACTCGCATAGTGTTACTTTCTTAATCCAGATGGTAATGAATAGGAAAAGAGATTGATTAGAAAGATTTGATGATATGTTCTAATCTAATCAACCAAACTAGACCAAGGAGAGTTTGACTGGGACTATGGGTAATGGTTAGTTGAGCACACTTTTGAGATGGGCCAAGTCCCATAGTTAAAGTCGACTTTTACCTTTGACCAAATGGTTGGAAGAACTTAAATAACTATCCTGCATGCGATATTCTAGTTAAGAATTATGATATCCGGGGATGTTGAGTTAGTTAATCATGGGGAACACAATACCCAAGTTGCTCTCCATTATTGATTGTCTTCCATTTTAGTAGTTTAGTTTAATTTCTTATCAATTATTAGAACCCTCATATTTTGGGAACTGAGTTAGTTAATATTTGAATTGTTTATTAGTGAACCAATTTGTGAAGTCCTGTATTCCCTATGGGATTCAACCATAACCTTGGTTAGGTTTATTACTTTGACAATCACTTTGACTTCAAAAAGAGTTGTATCTTGAGCGTGATCATGAAAACTTCTAATGCTGCTGAAGATTATGCTAAGGTTTATATCCAAGAGTTGGTAAAACTTAATAGGGCACCATTGTCCATCATATATGATAGAGGTGCTTAATTTACTTCTCATGTTTAGAAGTCATTCCATTAAGGGCTTGGCACGAAGGTGAAGCTAAGTACCGCATTTCATCCACAAACAGATGGACAAGCAGAAAGGACAATACAAATGCTGGAGGATGTATTGAAGGCTACCCAAGGTTATCAAAAGTCATATGCCAATGTTAAGTGGAGAGAACTAAAGTTTGACAAAAGTGATTGGGTGTATTTGAAGGTTTCCCCAATTAAAGGAGTTATGCATTTTGGTAAGAAAGGTAAATTAAATCCAAGATATGTTGGACCTTATGAGATAGTGAAGAGAACTGGAAAAGTAGCCTATAAATTAGATTTACCTATGGAATTAGCTATATTTTATCTGGTGTTTCATGTATCCTTACGAAGGAAATGTTTAAGTGATACTACATTGCTCATGTGTCTGTTGAGAAAGATTTGACTTATGAAGAAGCACCAGTTGAAATTCTGGACCGACAAGTGAAGAAATTGAGAAATAAAGAGGTTGTATCCGTCAAAGTGTTATAGAGAAACTGACAAGTTGAAAGTGCTATATGGGAGGTTAAAGCAGACATGATGAAACAATACTCTTACCTCATTCCTTCTATTCAAGCCTAAGGTACTTAATACGATCCATTACTTAAAAATTATATATATATATATATCTTTTGATAAGTTGCATGCATGTATGATTATGAAACTATTTTTGAATGATATTTAATGCATAAGTTTGATGATTTTATGAAAATGATGATTAAGTTATATTTTTGCATTTTTGCTATTATACTAGTTATGTTCCTACTATATTCAAGCGTAATTTTGTCTCATTCGATGAATGATCCCAAGGGAGAGATATTATAACACGCCTTCAATTTTTAAACCTGCAAAAACTCAAAACACATGAATATTGCCAAAGGTTTGATCCTACGAGCCAATATACGGCTTGTAGAAGTAACCATGGGTTATACGTGCGTTTGTGGAACATGCCCAGTGAAAATGAAAAATTTATGGATTTTTGGCAGCTGACTTACATTTTACTAGACGGGCCATATAGGTAACCACGAACCGTCAACAATTCTCGTAGGAAGAGGCCTTGAAGAACTAATTTTTTTTTTAGGTCAGAAACTATTTCTATGGAAGGATCTACGGCTTGTAAGTGAATCTACAAGTCGTTCTGCATATTCTTCTATTGGAAGTAACAATTCAAGGAACTTGACTTTTATGGCACAGGGGTCTACAGACTGATGTACTATCACGACCCGGACCTAAGGTTTAGGAGTGACATGATAAATAGAAATCCGAGAATCCCCAAATAAGCCTCAAAGTATTTGCATTCACATCATCGGTTCGAAAGTGCAAATAAATAGTAAATACATAATTCTAAGGGACGAAAAAGTAGGACTCACACTATAGGGATGTCACAGGGAAAGGGAGTAACATGATTCTACATAATGCATAGAACATATATACTAAGGGGTGGGTAAGTAGGACTCACTCTATGGGGATAATTTAGAACTTAGGATCTTTCACATAATAACGCATAACCATACCATAAAGCTCATAACAAATCAACATAGTGGTAACCAAAAAGTAGCCATATCCATAAGTAGATTAACACTTAGCATACAATTATAAAGGAGAACTACAAGAAAAAGTACTTTTAGTGACCATTTCTTAACGAAGAAAAATAAATCCGATCATTTCAAATACATTTATAATGACCAAATTTTTTTCGGTTGTTATAAATACATTTATAGTTGACCAAATGTTTTTCTGGTCGTTATATATATACTTATAGTGATAATTTTTTTCCATTTATTATAAATACACTGATAGTGGCCAATTTGTTTCCGATCGTTATAAATACACTTATAGTGACCACATTTTTTTCGGTCGTTAAAGATAAATTTTAATCCAATATTAATGAGGGAATAAATTTGATCATTAAAAATCAGAACATCCCATTGCTAAAACATATTAGTTAGTGTAAAAATATATTTTAATTAATATGAGTGCAAAGAAATTAGGCCATATCATTCTGATAAAACCCTCCGATCCATCTTTTATAATTTTCCCTATTTCATAAAAAAAGTTTAATAAAATAAAAAAATATTAATATATTATTTCTTAATAACTCTATCCATCATTCTTATTATAGTTAATTATATAAAATTTTGAAATATTATTAAATGTGTTATAAACATATTTTATTTATGGTGTATGTCTATTTATGTAGATTCCTTTAAGAGTTAGGAATCCGACTTGAAGACCAATTCAGTTTCTTACTTGGAGACCAAGTCAATTTTTTCTCTAAAAATATAAGGGTTTCCTTCATTATAATATACACCTCAATATTGTTCAAGATCAATAAGATATCTTTGCTCTTCTTCAGAACTTTATTCTTTGTATTATTTTATTCAGTTTCATAACACATTATCAGTACTAGACTTTACCATCTTAAAGAATGAATGCTATGTTTCAATGCTAAGGTATTATTTATTTAAACTTTATTGATATGACTAACCTTGAGGAACTTGAGTTTGTTGCCCTTCATAGTGTGGACAAGAATTACCCTTCATGGGTGTTGGATGCTATGTGTCTTGAAGACACCAATAAGAATGAAAATAAAGCATCAAAAGAAGAATATGTTAATGCTACAATATTCTTGTGTCATCATATTGATAAAATTTGAAAATATGAATATCTCACAGTCAAGGATCTACTTGTTTTGTAGAAATGTCTAAGAGAAAAATATGATCACTTGAAGATGGTCATACATCTAAAATTATGATAATAAGATGTTGGGTTTAAGCCCCATCAATTTATGGTGTAAGACGCCTTTATATGGATAAGACATTGGGTTCAAGTCTCAATGCACCATATTAATGACATAACGATGACTAAAGCAAAATAATGTACTTTTGGTGAAAAATCATAAAATATATTCCATTAAAATTCCCCATTATCTAAGGTGAATATGATAGCAGTGCATAATGTCTGAAGGAAGACAAGTGATTGAATAATGCACGCAAACATGAAATGAGGTACTAAGCTATCATAAGTTGATATGCTAAGGTGATTGTATTCCATTCATGAAGAATGAGAACTTTTGATAATGATTAGAATTAAAGAATATTCAAATGGACATCCATTTAAGAATCTAAAGATTCTTTTAAACGGTGAATTTTCTAGTACTGCTTATTATCAAGGCAAGTTAATTGTGAGACCATTACCAACAAAAGTTGGGAGTCCCCTGTGTTTTTGAAATGTATACATAAGGATATTTATGGACCTATTCACCCACCTAGTAGGACGTTTAGATATTTTATGGTCCCAATAGATGCTTCATCTAAATGATCTCATGGGTACCATTTTCATCTCGTAATTTGGCATTTATAAATTATTGGCACAAATAAAATAATTACGGGTACAATTTTTTGATAATCAGATTAAGTCCATTCGCCTTGATAATGTTGCAGAATTTTTATTCCAAGCATTTAATGAATATTATTTGTCTATTGGAATAAGAGTTGAACATCATGTTGCTCATGTTTATACTCAAAATGACCTTGTTGAGTCATTAATTAACTGCTTGCAATTGATAAGAAGACCATTGCTTATGAAAACTATATTGCCCACTTCTGTATGGGAACATAGAATTTTGCATGCTGCAATACTTATTCGTCTTAGATCGACAAATTATCATAAGCATTCTCCATTATTGCAACAGGTTTTGGGTTAATAACATAATATATCCCATCTAAGAATTTTTGGTATTGCTCCTATCTAAGAATTCTTGGTATTGCTGCATATGTGCCTATAGCACCATCACATCAGAGAAAAATGGGATCCTTTCACTACTCGATTTGTAGATTGTCAGTTTGATGAGATACTTTTTTCAAAAATTAGGGGGAGAAGATAATGATATCAAAAGAGAAATTTTGCGAAAAAATTCATCATTGTCTCATCTTGATCCATATGCTTCATTTGCGAGCAAGAAGTACAAAATACTATTCAAATGCAAAAATTGCAAATCAAATGCCAGATGCATTTACAGAATTAAAAAGGATCATGGCTCACCTCTACGAGAAGTATAGTAGTTGAGAAGAAATAAAGTTGAATTGTACTCCTCGAGTAAGAAATCTGAAATTTAATTATGTAATAGTAAATCAAAAATTTACTATTGCATGTCATGGTAAACTTAAAGTTTACTCATTAAATATATTTTGAAGAAATAAAAGATTCTTCAAGATTGCTTGTTCTTGTGATAAGTTGATTTGATTAACTAATGTTGGGACAAAATTTCCCAAATTTTGAAAGTATAAGAGGTGAATATGGGCCCATTCACCGTAATGTGATTATATATTATTATAAATAGATACATCTATAAGATTATCACACATGCATTTACTGTCAACTTGAAGTTTGACATTTGCAAAATTATTTGTGAAAGATAATCGAGTTAAGAGTACAACTTTCAGAATACGTAATCAAGATAATTCATCTTGATTATATTGATAAATATCCATGTTGTTTAATACTAAGTGCCTTAGATAAATGGTCAATCATTGCTTACGAGAACAAAATTTCATAGTTTGAAATATGATAAATTGCAGAAAAAAATATGTATCAAACTAATACATTTTAATCAAATTTCCCTCAATTGATTTATGGTCATGGACCATATAAATTTCATCTAATAATTTTGATATGCAATATATATAACTAATAACTATACCCATGATGCATAAAAGATGGATTCTCCAAGATAGATTCGAGTATATGTTAGTTTGTCTAATATAAGGGAGAGATAATAAGAAAATAAGAGTTGAAATACTCTTATTGAATGTCCCTAAAAGACAGAGTCTATGACATACATGAAACATCCAATTGATCCCAAATAAGATAATTCGTAGAAAGACTAGGAGCAAATGATCAAAATGGTCATAATAAAGAGCAATGTGCTTATGAAGACTTACGACATAATACTTTGTGAAACCTTACGAGAGGGTAGCTACCTGAAAATAATGAAGTGATGAGATCTCAAGAAGTTATGTCATATAGCAAATCGAAAAAAAGATATTTTGTCAATGATATCTTTGATACAATATAGTGCAATATTATAAAAGATTTTGAGGATCTAAATTCTATGATATACTAAAGCATGTTATAATTATCAAGTGGATTGGTGCATCTTGGTAAGTGAAGGCTTATTTGACTTGCAATCTAGACACTAGAAAATATCATGCATTTAATATTGAATATTATCACTAGACAAAGTTGATATGAAAGATTGAAAGTATTTGAAGGATTTAAAATGCATGAAGCATAAACAAGTTCTTGAAAAACTTGATTAAATTAATTAAGAATCTTTCATATTGTTATGCAAGTTGATAACTTGAATTAGAACTCTTGAATTATTTTCAAAAGGCAATAAATGATTTGCTTAAAAAAGTTGAAGAGAGGAATTTGCAAATCCTAAAGGAATGATTCATAAAAGAGATAGAACAAAGCACATTTTGCCAAAGTTTTATATACACATAAGCTCCAAAACAATGGCGATATTAATGTGCAATAGATTTGTTCGAGTGACAATGTGGTTGATTGGGTCACCAAATCTCTACCAACTGCGACTTTCAAGAAGATGGTACACAAGATTGAGATGCAAAGACTCAAGTCTTTGGGTTGATATTTTTATCAGAGGGAGTTAATGTGCGATGTACCCTTTTTCTCTCACAAGGTTTTGTCCAATTGAATTTTTCTTGTAAGGTTTTTAATGAGGTATCAAAAATGTGTATAACTAGATATGTGTACTCTTTTTCCTTCACTATAATTTTTTCCCAGAAGGTTTTATCTAGTATGATTTTAACGAGGCACATAATCTTGCAAATAGATTATTCAAGGGGAAATGTTATAAATTTATGTAGATTCCTTTAAGAGTTAAGAATCTCACTTGAGGACCAATTCAGTTTCTTACTTGGAGACGAAGTAAGTTTTTTCCCTATAAATATAAGAATTTTCCTTCATTGTAATATACATCTCAATATTATTTAAGAGCAATAAGAGATCTTCTCTCTTATCTTCTACTTTATTCTTTGTATTGTTTTATTCAGTTTCATAATAAAAAGCATTTTGTCACAATCTTTTTGTCACAATTTTTTTAACTTAAATATTTTCTTGATATAGTTTATATATATGTTTTTATTTTGAGAGACAATTTATTCATCTTTACTTGACTTTTGTAAAGATTCAAAATGAAGTAGGTCAAATTGTAATAAAACAAGAAATTAAAAATAGATTAACAGATTTCTACCTTATATAATATATCTACCTTAAATTATTATTTAAAATTTAAGAAGATCTAGTTGATTTGTATCTCATAATAATTTTAATGATATTGAATTATTTATGTTAGGTGAATACCATTAGTATAAAAAGTGAAATTAAAAGAAGTTGGAGGGGTTTATTCCATGAAGCAATGTGCAAAAATCAATAACTTAAGGTACAAAATACAAAATAAATAATATTATCTCTAGAGCTGGAAAACCTGATTTTCTTTTTATTTGGTTGAGAGAACAGAAATAAATTTTATATTTAATTATGGTTAATCTTTGATTTTGTGAAAAAGAAAAAAAGAAGATAATAGTTATTAGGTGTGTTATTAATAGCCTTACATGAAGTTTTTGTACTTGTCTTTTGACAGATCATGCAGTTTGAAGAACTAATCCTCAGAGAAAGTGTAAAGAAGCATAAGCCACGAAAAATTTTTAAGTATAGAAAGAATGCATTTTATATTTCAGAAATTGTGTAAAGATATTCTAGTTTTTTTTATTAAGAGTTAAAAAATATAATATCATACAATTTGTATATCTATATTTTTTGTAACGTTATGCAATATCATTTTTTATAATTAGGTATGAAATTTTATATGAATATAATCAATTTGTTTATTTTTATATGTGCATGTATTTGTATATGTGCGTGTCTATATATGTTTTTTTGCTAACCTGATTTGTGGTTATAATTAACTTTTTAATAACTAGTACTGAAGGAAGCCTTGGAGTAACTAGTAAAGTTGTTGCCATGTGACAAGAAGGTCAGGTGTTCAAACCTTGGTAATATCATTTGGTAGAAATGCAAGGTAATGCTACGTATAATAGATCCTTATGGTCGGGCCCTTCCCCAGAGGTGCACCGGAATTGCCATTTTTTTTATTAACTAGAATATCAACTAGTGAAGGAAAAATCTAGTTGCTTAAAAGAGGTATAACGACTGAATTTTTGTTGTCGTTAAACCTTTTTTTAACGATCGAATTAAATTTGGTCGTTAACTTTTAATGATAGACAAATAATGACCGAATTTATACTTTTAGTGACTAAATTTCTCCTCGTTAAAGATATATTTTCTTGTAGTGGAGTTTACAAGGTGTCCAACAATGCCTCTAGGCATAAGATAGGACGGGGGGCCAATACATACCCCAGGCTCACCCTCAAAGTAAACAACATGAATAAATCACCATAGGTAGAGGAATGATGATGTGTCCTTGGAAGATAGGACTCATTACAACAAGAAAATCTCAAGATCCAAGCTAGACGTCGTACGGTTGATGAATGTAGTCCTCGGTCCCTACATGGTTCATGTAGGCAAAAGTATGCGTTAGTACATTTGGATGTACTAAGTATGCAGGCATGCAATGCATATAACTTACCAACCTGCATGTTAGACGATAGGGCACATAATATAGAAAGAGACATATATCAAATAGATAGTATATGATGCCATGAAACAAATGATACATGAAATGCACAAATGCTCATATGTAGTGGAGATGGACTATAACTGATAAATCAAACTCATGCGAGCTATAACATGAATTAGTCCAAGAAAGTCCACTCATCAGTAGGAGAAGATTACTTGCCAAGAGTAATCAACATCAAACCTTACGACCCAGTCTTTTTGGTGGATGGAAACCTTCTTTACGAAACAAAGGATTTACAAAATCATATCATATCAATAAATGAATAACCATCCCTTACGACCTAGTCTTTTTGGTGATGGCTCCCATTCCTATGATGGTACATAGTTAAAGAAAAGGGAGAGGACTCTTGGGGATAACCTTGATGCCCCCAATCCATCAGTGCTAAGTCAATACATCCTACGAGAATACTTACACATATACATGCTTTCGAAAAGAGACAATATTTATTTCAATTCGCTTTAATGCACATTTAGGCTTAAATGCCAAACATATTTCATAATCATTAGTACTCGTGCTAAAAAGTCAAATCATAGTTCAATATCATGTTTCTTTTGCATAGGAATAACTCATGCTGATGACAATATGGTGCAAAACCCAATATTCTTAAAGAGCAAATAACAATAGACATTTATGCCATCATATTCTTGTCATAACCATTATCTTATCAAAAATTATTTACATAAACATAATTAGGCTTAACCCACTTCATAATTTACATAAAATTCGATGCTCATGAATGCATATGCTATGAATGATGTGAGAATAGCATGGGTGATATAGATTCAAATTTAAATCAACAATACGTTATGAAATTCAAGTAAAGACTTAAGTAAAATTCACATTTAAATCATACTATAAATTATCCATGCACAAATCAAGTTTTAAAGGGAACATGCACTTTCATAACTTCATACTTCAACGCATTTCATCATACTAAGGCTTAATCTACTTTAAAATCAATAAATAAACGCAGCCCATACATCAATTGAATTTAATAAAAAATAATGTTGAAAATCCATATTTAAAGTAAGCTAAAATTCCATGAAATTGAGTGTAAATGAGTTTGTGTCTTCTTTGTTGAGAGGGACCAAGAATCAAATAAATATACCTTAGATAATGAAGAAGATTCAAGAAGAAATTTGGTGAAGAAAGAGCCTTTCCTTGATCCCCAAGATTAATTCCCACTAGAGTTCTTTGAGAGACTTGAGATAATTTCAAATATGAGGAATGAATTTGAATGAGAGGAATAAAGTTTAGGTCATTAGGAAGTCACAAAAGACCTTTAGAATAATTCATAATTATAAAAATACCATTAATGAAATGAGTTGAATAATTGAAAAACGTCGCCTCATGGAGGACTATATGGTAATTGACATGCTACATGGGCCGTATACTCGTCCATGATCTAACACTTGGGAAAACTTTATTGGATGATGGTCCAAAATGGTAATTTCATACTTAAAATTTTTCAACAAAATTGCCCATACAAAGGTCCACATAAGCCGTACAAGGCCACATGAACCATATGGTTGCCCGTACCACTTCCCTTAGAAAATGTTCTCCCACGATGAAGTTTTGGTACGGTGAATCCATACATAGAAAAATTTCACTTTGAAAGCCATATAGGCCATACCCCTATACTTGGTCGCAAAACTGTGGGATTTCAAGATTAAGGCCACCACATGGCGAACCACACGGTTCATAAGGTGTCACATAGATAGAAGAAAAAAATGGCTCAAATGGTATGATCCCTCTGTCACTCCAGAATGAAAGGGGTGATCTCATAGTCCTTGGCTTGTGAAGATGAGTTGTTAGTGCTCTATTTTATTTTCCTATTGACACCGAACCTAAACCTGTGCTCGAGAGATAGCTATCCATACTCTGATAAGGAATGTGTGGATTCTTGAGAAGAGAGAAGATGTGGTGGTCGCCCTGGACCGCCCGGATCTCATAAGTGAATCAAAAGTTAGATCTACATTGGATCTCACCTAAATCGCTCCATCTATCCTCCTAAGGAGGAGTTTGGTTTCACACCCCGGTTCGAACAAGAGGAGTATGCCATGCTAATATGACATGGATGATCCACATCTCAGGGTCAGGCGCCGATGGGCATATTGAACAATCCATGTGGCTGATAGCCCTCACAGCCTAGGGACAATGATGCAATTATCAGGGGCGCGTTCTACGACTAAGATAATAGCTCATCGTGCGAGCCTTCTACTATGGGCCCGCTATGCCAAAAGTGAGAGAAACCCCATCCCTCTCTTTACTTTTTTTGCCCCCATATGGATAAACAGAGGGAACATAGGGATGTAAAAAAGGGGGTCCTATCAACTTGTTCTG
Source organism: Solanum sejunctum (assembly GCA_025642045.1). Taxonomy (NCBI): domain Eukaryota; kingdom Viridiplantae; phylum Streptophyta; class Magnoliopsida; order Solanales; family Solanaceae; genus Solanum; species Solanum sejunctum. The sequence continues at coordinate 32 of JAOTQJ010158360.1, read as the reverse complement.
ACCTAGGATAATAAGCTCATGAGCTTGGTCTT